>MU860061.1:0-124837 GCA_033296875.1 Achaetomium macrosporum
TGGCAGCTATTGTCAGCTAAATTAGGTAGCAGGATGCTAGAATACAGGGGTTAAGACCACTAAAGCTGCTGTAAAAACAGTGGGTAGCCCGCTAAAGCCACTAAAATAGGCGGTAAGTGGGGTCAAATCACTTATCTCGGCTGATGAGCTACTCCTATTGTGGTATGGACCTTGGATGTTCAGAGCTAGGATTCAAACACGCATGTCACCAACGTCCCGACTCGGAATGACCTACGAGTAAGTCATCGTGATTCACAAATCTGTCCGCTCCATATAGACTCTAAGGCATTCGGATGTCCCTAGGGTTTTGCTTGCGGTTTGCCGGCTCCTGGGGTGTTGCGCTGGAGGCTTATGGGCCTATGACGAATGTCGGCGGGTATTGCCAGATTCAACCGAGACGAGTTCCCGAAGCGGCTGCGTCCCAGGACTCCCAAAACAACACCGGCCATTACGAGAATCTCTGATCCTGTTGGCAAACCAAGGCAGATTCTCCTGCATTGCTCTCATGCCTCTACTCTTCCTTCTTCCCAGTTCAACCAATCACGCCATCTACCTTTTTGGCTTTGCGCCGGGTCATCGAGCACTCAAACGCTGGAAGCTTGCCATGTGCTGGCACCTGGCGGGAGTGGCGCCCGGAGCTGCTTCTGACTGCCCCGCAATTTTCCAAGGAAACAAAACGCAGGAAGCGCAGGAGTTCATACCTGGAGGTTCATCGGCTCACAGATTGTGCCGGGAAAAACAACCGGAATCGCGGGGTTCGTGTCGGCCGTCACCAACTTAAGGACAGACGGGTTCGGCCCGCAAGATCGCCAGCTGGCGGAGGAAACAATCGGCATCAAAACCATGGACCTCCCGACCCGCCGCACCCGGCCGGTTGTGCACGCCTTTTCGCTCCGTTACCTGCTTGTCGTCCCAATCCTCCTGGCCATCCTCACACTACTTGCTCTCTTCATCCACAGCGACACCAACATCTACATGCTGTATTCGCAATGCCACGCTCGCTCCCGCATTCCATGGCTCTCACACATTCCGCTCCTGGGAAGCCCAGCCTGCTTCCTGGTCAGCTTCTTCCAGGAAGCCATCGCATCCGCCCGCGCCTTCGGGCTCATGGCTGTCATCCTCTCTTTCGTCGCCGCGCTGTTAACTGTCTCCACCGTCGAGGCTGCCCGCATCTGCAACTCGCCCAGCATGCTGATTGCCTACCCGACGGGCTCCTGGCTCGTGTTCAATCTGATCGGAGGCGCCATCGTGTGGGAGCTGGTCATCATCCCCGCCTTCTTCCACCGCTGCCGCGAGATCATTGCCGCGCGGAAACAGGGCGGGCCCCAGCAGCTGTCTGGCCCGGCGGATCCCACTTTTGGCGAGACGATGCGACACCTGGCTAGGGTAGCCGAGACGGTGGCGATCCCTGTGGCAGTGGCCATTGGGTACGTCGTGCCGTCACTGCTGATGCTGGTGCTGGATGCGCCAGTCGCAGTGCTGGTTTGGCTGTTCTTCCCGGTCTGGGTCTCGCTTGTGCGACGGGCTGTCCGCAGGGTTGTGCTTTTCGTACGAGAAGAGTGGAGCGTCAGCTTGCATCTCGAGTCGAACCGGGTTGCGCTACTCGCTGTGTACTTGATGCCTATCGCCTGCTCCGTTTTAGCGCATGCGCACTGGATTTGGACCATGAGCCTGCCAGACGATCGCAAGGAGATGACACGCGCCACTCTCAAGTTTATCACCATCGACGCCTTTTTTGTCGGGCTGACTGTTCTCTACTGGATCTTCATTGAGGCTGGGTGGAGGGTGGCACTGGTGACGATGGGAGCATCCGTTCTGCTGGGTCCGGGCGCCGGCGTCTGCATCGGCTGGATCTACCGGGAGCAGACGGTCGATCCGGACAAGGGCGTGACGGTTGTGGTTGTTGGAGCTCAGAGGGACAGCGACAACGCATCTCCTTCGGAGGAGACCCCGCTGTTGCGGTGACGGGAGCTACCTCTCAGCTCATGAATGTGTTACGTAGTGGTGGATGAATAGGGTTGGATGACGAGTCAACGATCCGTATAATGTCTAAACGTTGTACATGAAAGAGAGATAGGATCAGGATCCAATGTAATGTCCATCAGTGCCGCAAACTCCGAAATACCCATCGTCTTCTGCATCGTTTCTACGTTGAACTTGCCGTCAAACGCTCAAGCATCCCGCCTCACCATGGCCCTGGGCAAAGGTTGCTCTATCATGTCACGAGCAAGTCCAGCAGCGGAAGTCCGAGCCCTAACCCTGGCGACAAGGCCAAATCCGGGAGAGACTCAGCGATTGGGTCTCGGGTGACCAACTACCGACATCACATCATCGGCAGCCATAGGCCAGCGTCTGCCGTGGTAATGGGGCGACGAAACCTCCTGTTGTGCTTCGACGCATTCGGAACCCTGTTTAAGCCCAGACAACCCATCGCAGAACAGTACGCAGCCGTTGCCCGAGAATGCGGGCTCAATGGCTTCACCACTGAGCAGCTGCAAGCCGCCTTCAAAACGGCCTTCTCGGGGGAATCGAAGGCGCATCCCAACTATGGCAGGGCCACTGGTATGGGCGCCGAGAAATGGTGGACAAATGTCAGCATAGATACATTAATCGGTCTCATCATTCATTCCTATTGACATCTTGTCAGGTGATCCACAAGACCTTCCAGCACCTCATCGGTGCAAGCAGGAAACTACCCGAGGCACTGGCCCCGAGACTCCTGCACCGCTTCTCGTCTCGCGAAGGCTACAGCCTCGCGCCCCAGGTGGACTCACTGCTCCGCTCACTCAAGCACCGCCGCCAACAGCAGCAGCGCTCATCCATCGCAGTCGGCGTCATCACCAACTCGGACGACAGAGTCCCCAGCATCTTGTCGTCTCTCGGTCTCCGCGTCAGCCCCCTACGTTTTGGGAGCAGTATCAAGCCTGTCGACCCTAGCAGCCACGACGAGTACGACATTGACCTGCTCTGCCTGTCCTACGACGTCGGTTTCGCCAAGCCCGACAGGCGCATATTTGATGCCGCCGAGGACATGGCAAACCAGCTATTACCGGCAGCTGCAGCGCAGGAAGAAGGGAAGCCCGTTCGCGTGAGCAATAGCGGGCCGGCTACGGAAGATGCCGCATCCTTGTTAAAGTTGTATGTCGGCGATGAGTTTGAAAAGGACGTTGTGGGAGCACGAGACGCGGGATGGAACGCGGTTTTTGTTGGGACAGATGCTGACATAGGTGGCCAAGACATCGACATGCTGGATCTAGACCGTCTGGACACGAGCGGGCTGGAGGAGGTGTTTCCAGACAAGGATACCTCACCTGTGACAATCAGGGCGGATAGCACACAGGCTTTTCTCAAATGGCTCATAGAGCGGTCCGCAGCAGGAGGCTGAGGTTGGCATTCATGGAGGGTGGGAAATGGGTGCCCAACCGAGATGCCTGACCGAAAGCGGCATAGGGGGCAGAGTGAATGTATACAAAGCGAGCTCACAGCGCCGCTATTGTTATTTTTAACCACGATAACATAGGTGCTTAATTCGATGAGGACCCAAACCTCCCAACGGCCATCGTAAGTCTTCTCCGAGCGGATACAGTTCAGCAGCATAAAACAAAACGGAACGGAACGGAAGTCAGGGAATGTAGCACAGCTTGGGGTGGGCAATGGGAATGGCCGCAATGACTCAATGAGAGCCATGGCCAACTCCAGAAGACCGAGAGCATCGGGGCTCTGAGGTCCGGACACGGCTTCGTTAAAACATTCGGGCGCGTCCAGACTTCTGCTTACCCTTCCCTCATGCACTACAGTGATCTGACAAATGACGGATGAGGTACTGAAATGTGGTCCCCTTCCTTGCCGTTGATATTCGGGTGGCTGTTCCATGTCTATGTCACAATTCACATTGGCTTCTGACTCGCATTAATTCATGGTGGACGGAAGGGTCTCTGTCACTCTGGCTATCACTACTAGTACTTATTGCTTGGTGGCTAAAGAAAGTCGGTCAAACTGTACGACAGGAGACACCAACGTACGGCTTGTAAGAAGGAAGGAGCACCAGTCTGAACAACAACAACTCATCCCATGTAGTGTAGTGGTTAGCATTCCAGATTTTCATCTCGTGTAGAAAACTCTGGCGACCGGGGTTCGAACCCCCGCATGGGAATTCTGATTTGTTTTTGCTGGTGGTCCCTTCCCAGCGAGATATCTGGTGGCTCAAGCTTCATAGAGCTTCATAGAGCTTCATAGAACTTCATGCTGAGGCCAACATCCTCCCCTATCACGCACCAGTTTCTGTTCTTTTTACACACCCAGCTCTTTTGGTGCCCAGTCAGCTTCGTTGTGCAGCAGATGTATCACCTCCAAGCCGTAGATTCAGTGGTTTACCAGGAGTGTATGTTGCATAGAGGATCATTCCACCGACCCAACTGTCACCGCAGTCCGGAACCGTCGAGTTAACATACGACCTCCGCGTCAGCCTCCCCACCGGAAGTCTTCCAACTTGCCCATCTATCGGATGTCGGCTACGCGCCCAGTGTCTGACACTGTGGGCTATTGATGTTGATGCAGAGGGCCCAGCGGTGCGGACAGAACTGCACGATTGCGCATCACGGCAACAGGCCGTTGGCATCCGTCGTCGGCAATTGGGAAGCGCGAAGGCAAGTCAATTCACATCACATGGGCGACCAGTGCGGTATGCACTCCAGACCCGTGTCCGTTGGGCATCGATGTCCCAACATGATGGGGCGAGTCGCACAAGACAGTTTGCCTACCCTGCCTTCAAGTTTCCGCAATAGGCCCCCACGGTCAAACAAAACCGGATGCGAAGTTGGGCAGTCGTTGGACTTGTTGCCGGATTACCTCTAGCGGAGTTCCGGCGCTGTGCCTCAGCTGGTCTGTTTTCATAGATCCAAGCCGGGAATGACATCAACATGCCGAAGCCCGAGAGCTTAAAATCGAAGCCAGCGGCAGCTATGAGCTGTCGTGACACCAAGGCGATCAGCGGAGGAAGTCAACGCCAATATCAGGGTCCGAGACTTTTTCGTATATGAGACATCCTGTGCAGATGAATTGGGGAAGGAACACCCTGTTACCTGTGCGACCCAGTACGTACCAGGTGTGCTGCCGGACCAAGATCCCATATTTTCTGGAGCTCGAGATCCAAAGGAAGATTGAGTTTTACGGAGAGCAAAGAGAGAGGCTATTGCATTGCATATCGTTCCAACTCACCCGAAGACCCAGATCTACATCCCAAGTGCTGTATCGTGCGTTGTTAGAAAAGAATGTTGCCTGGGCAATGCATTAGTTCGCCTAGGGCGGTTGCACTTTCCCTCTGCCCACTCTTGAGATGCCAGAAACTCCCGCACCAGTGTCCATGTGAGCCGAGACAACCCGTATCTTACCACCGATATCCCGCTTCCCGCCCTTCTCTGTGTTACCCATAAAGCTCGAGTCGTTCCAGTCCTCGACATTCCCGCTGACGGCGCCCCTCGGCCGCCTCGCTAACGGAAAAACTTGGTTTTCATCCTTTCAGGCCGTCATCCTCCGGAATCGCTAGGGAAAGGCCATAGTTGTCTCTCCTGATTCATCCGAACTATCACCCACGGGCCACCAGAGGCATTCGGCAGAATACCGGAAAGGAGTGGTGCGATGCTAAAAGGTTGTGGTGGCACAGAGTCCAATGGCTATGCGCGGTGCGGCCTCGCAGATTGTTTCGATGTCCCGACTCACGACCGGTGTGCGATAGTAGGATATTGACGATTGCTGGTAACGTTCCAAACAGCGCCTAGCCAGCCAGCAGTCAGCCAACAGTCCTCTCCCTCACCGGTGCCCAGCCAACCCCTTTGCCGAACAATGGAAATCCGCTTCGAGTCCACGTGTCAAATTAACCATCACGGAAGCCTCAGCTACCGACTCCACACCAACCGACTGATCCTGCGCGAGGAAGGAGAAGATGGCGGAATCAAGCACAGTGCCAGAACCTCCAGACCGGGCCGAAACTAATCCAACGGTGTTGGGCCAGAAAGCAACCTCCAAGCTCCATGTCTCTGGGGCTTCTACTCCATCCGCCTAGCTAATCAGACGCGCTTCGCTCTTGACGCCCTTGAACTTGTGCGTGGGGGGCAGACCACATGCTTCGAGCTGACAGCTGTGCTGCTCGTCTTGACTCGACGCGATCCGTGTCTGCCCGACAACTCACGTAGAACGGGCATGGCAAGTCGGTTGGGCATTCACGTCATCCTCGGCCTTATTTCCCCCGACTCTGCGCCAGGGCATGGTTCGCAGCTTTGTGAGATGTTATATCTGCAGCTGATCTCTGTCATATGTGATAGATCTGTAAAGCATCAGGGGCCAGCGCCACATCCAGACTAGCGGGCTGAGAACTTCCGAGACTCTGCCATCCCACCACCACCTCGCCTTCTCATTCGTCTCTCAGGATCCCCATGTTCTCCTCTGCCGTGAGCTCCAATCTGTCTGGGCTGGGTGTTCTGATTTCTCTGCTGACGCTTGCAGGCTGCCCACGCGAAGGGGCATAAACACGGTTCCGGCCATGGAAAGCGTCAAAATACCAGCAAGCACTCCAAACCTACCAAGACGAAAGAATCAGCAAGGCCCGTGAACCAAGGAACGAATCCTTACTCTTTTTTGTTTGTCGTCAATGAGTTTCAAGTCGACTATGAGCCTATCCATCCGAGAGATCGACCCCTTACGGATTCGTGGCTCAACATCATGCCCCCAGAGGAGGCCGCTGCCTACAGAAGCGAGGTGATAGGAACCGTGTTCCGTTACCAAAACGGGATTATCTCTCCTGCTCATGGTTACGTATGGTACGGAACCATTTTGAGTTCTCTATCGTGCAACTAGACTAGTTCTCTGTTGGCTAACCATCGATACACAGGTACCGGCCTCAAATGGGCGCTAAAGGCTGCATTGTTCGGATCAATCAGGCGAGTGTTATCGATGGGTACCCCATTGTCTACAGCGAGACGACTGTGTTCTCCTGCTCGCCCCTCCTACCGATGATCGTCACCCGTGACGATGCGTCACTAGGGGGCACGTTCATGCGCCGCGTCTGCGAATGCGACAGAAGGTTTGACGGCTACTCGGCTTGGTCCCTACTGCACTTCACAGGCGGAGATTCCCAAGAGGGAATTTCATCAATCAACTCGTATGCTTCAGGAGCCCCATGTGTAGTGGGAAAGGATCCTTCATGGATCCCGTCGCTCGTGCCCAGTGTTTACCGGAACACCAAACCATCGGCCCCGCCTTCCCAAGGTCTGGCGGGCGAGCTGGGAATCATCCTTGCCTTGATGGGCTTTCACGGAAAGAAGCACCAGGCCAGTGACGTCTTTTTGAATCGAACCTGGCATCTGAATAGATGGAACGGGCCTGGCCGGGCCTCAAACTACCGTGGGTGCTCATTTCTTCCAAATTTGGACGACGTAGCAGCAGTCCAGCTGATTTCATCCAGTCCCTAAAGAGGGCGACAGTCCTCGCGGCCTCTTCGTTCAGGTCTGCCTTGACAACTTGGTGGATGACCAGCCGGATGATGAAGAACACAACATTCCCCAGGAACTATGCGAGCAGGTGTTATCATACCTCGAGTACGGGTATGGGTCCATCCTTGTCCAGGGCTGACTTTTGAAGCCGACTTCTTCCCCGTCTCGCTTTCCTTTATATGCCTTTGTCATTCTCTTCCTCGATCTCTATTGCCTTCAAGGCAGCCCGTCTCGCTCCCCATTCATATGATTCCACCCAATTCTGCTTTACTTCTGCGATGCTGCCCTGGGCGCTCCTCATGACCATCTCCTACACATTGTTTTGCATCTGACCAGCGCGCTGGCTTGAGGATTCCCTTTTCTTGCCTCGGAATCTTTCGATAGTCTAGCAGAAACAACGACGCATCATCCTCGAGGACTGATGAAGTGAAAATGTGCTTGAGGCATCACCCCGCAACACTTGTGCTTGTTTCTCTGGACCAGTGCATTCATGGCCCAACTCGCTCAATTTCGACCATATGCCGCAGCAGACCGTTTACTAATCTCCAGAACCCGCCGCCCCGGGATTCCCGTGCTCGCCTTTCGCCCAAGACATGGGTGGCTGGATCCATCCTTGACCACAAGCCGTCGTATGAAGAGAGGAGAGCCATAGCAGCCAACGGAGCGATGGCTCATACCGCATCTGGTAACCTTACTGCAATGTCCCCCGATTGCGTGATGTAGCGCACCCATGGCAAGGAAGGGTATTGGAGCTAGAGACACATCAGCTGATGTACACAACCAGAACGAAGGACGCAGCCCTACCTTTGGCTCTGTGATCTTTAGATAGCGCACCTGGATCCCGCTGGTGGTGAAGTAAGGAATCTCGAACTTGACCTGGATCGGCCTCTTCGCCCCCTTACCAGGCGCTCCGATACCGCCCATGCTGCCGCCAAAGCCGCCGGTCATGCCGCCACCATGCTCATCATCACCCCGTACACTAGGCAGGCCAAGCTCGGCACGCATGAGAAACTCCTTGCCGCCTCCGAATTGCTTGATCTTCCAGACGATGGCGCTCTGCTCCGGCGCATAGTGGACCGACCCAACGTTGGTGCGGAAGCGCGGCGTGTCGGCGTCGTCGGGGACGGGGACGATGATCTCGACGTTATTGGCGGTGCTGCGGCGCTTGAACTGGGCCCTGGCCTTGAGCATGTACTCGATACGGGAACCGCTGTGTGACTCGACGACGCACTCGACCCAGATGAGTGGCTTGACCTGCGTGTTGAGGCGGTACGACATAAGCTCGAACTCCCCGTCGGGCGGAATGAAGCTGATGGTGCGGTCATTTTCGAAGCGCGACAAGCGCACGCACTGGTGGAACTTGACATCCTCCATCTCAATAGCCTTGCCACGCGTCGTCCGCCCCGTCGTCTCGAACATGACCTTGTCGTTGAGCCCCAGCCGCAGCTCGGGCATGCCCGACAGGTAGCACTTCATCTTGATGGCGCCCAGGATCTCGGACCGCAGCACGTTGCCGTTGGCCGACACCAGCAGGTTGAGCGACTCGATCACGTCGAGGAACACCTCGTTCTTGCGGTACCGGATGCCCTCGGAGCGCCACGACACGGCGTTTGTGACGGCGATGGGCGGGCGGGCGATCTCGAGCTTGTGCGACTCCTGCGTGATGTATTCCTGCAAGATCTTGGACTCGGTCGTCTGCGGGTAGCCAAAGTCCATCATCTCGTCCAGGAGCTCGTAGATGATGACAAAGTTGTCGCGGATGGATTCCTCCTCGAGCGCCTTGAAGTATTCTGTGAAGACCTCGACAATCTTGTGCAGGAAAAGCAGGATCTCAGCGGCATTGGTGTTTCGTTTTGTGAGAGCTAACAGGTACAGGTTGTTGTGTCTGATGTAGAGGTACTGTAGAGATGCGCCAGCTTTAGCTACCGAGCATCGTTACGAGATGCGGCCCGACAACGGCTTACATTGATCCCTTCGTGGGAGAAGCACGGCGGCACTGCTGACGACTCTTCTTCCGCTTCGCTCAGGAGGATGGGGAACTTTTCGACGGCGGACATGGGGATATCTCCCCGGTAGTTGCGGGCAAGAAGGGTCTTGCCCTTGAGGTCGAGGAAGAAAACGGCTGACGCCATGACGAGCAGCTGCCGGACGGGTTTCCGGCCGGGCTCGCAGGCTCGAGATCTTTCTTTCACCGCACGCGGGGTGACGCCAGGGGTTGCGGGGCGCGATATGGCGAGCAATGGAACGAAGATCTTCCGGGAGTATTATGCCATGCGATTCTATAATATTTCACAGTCTGTGTCGCAGAGTGGGTGGGTGGCACAAAGCTTGTTGGGCAATAATAGGGCGGTTGTCGTCGTCGAAGTCGCACTTGAAGATGCTACTCCCCATTCGGACCATCCGCTGTCGTCGCCCTGCCCGGTGAGCCGACCCACAAAGGTGCCAGGCCAGAAAGTGGAGCCGTTGCCCAAGCTTGTCTTCCGGCGAAGGCCAAACTTAGCTCCGTGGTGGGGCGGCAGCACCGATCCGCCCTGGCACGGCAGATTTTTGGACGCAAGATTTTCGAGCTTTGCGTTTTGCTCTCTCCTTTTTCTTCCCCTTCAACGCGTCCAAAAGACAGTGCAGTCCATCGTACACACAACAGGTGCCGGCATTCTGTCGAGTTTCCGATCCGTGTCGTAGTTGATGTCGTCTGCGATTCCGAGGCGCGGAGAGGAAATGCATGGTGCCATAAGAGCTGCCCGAGTATGTTGCTCTTGGAGCTGCATTACCTCGTTGCTTGGGCAGCGTCAGAGGCACCAAACATACCAAAGACACCTCAATGCTGCAATTGGGGCACGGGGATACGGCAATCTGACAGTGCCTACGAAGTACATACATGACAAATGGTCTAATCTCAGCGTCCACTTCCTAACTGTCGGTTCATCGGTACGGCACGGGGCTACGAGGCTGGCTCGCGTAGCAGTTTCTGCGTGTCTCTGATCCGGACGACTGAATCCCTGGACTCCTGCATGCTAGTTATACATAGCTGTTTACGCAGTATAGCTGTTGGTTCAGTCTATCAGGACTGTATTATGCCTGGATAAGACGGGATATCGACATCCACTTGGTCAAACTCCAAGGGAATAGTATCTCCGCTCCGTAAACCCGAACAATCAGCGATGAGACACAGAAATGTGAAGAGAGCCGAGTGTCTGCGGCCGATCCCACCGCATGTGAAGGTGGGTCGACCGTGAGAGCCGCTTCGAGAACCGAGTTGGCGAAGGCGGCGAGCATCACAGGCACGGGTCGCTACTCCACGACCCAGCTCTGACACGTGCTTGTGAACCTCTCCAGCTCTCAAGTCGAAGCAGCAAGGGCCAGAAGGCTTCCCAACACTCCAAATTTGTGTATGTTTGCGTTTGGTTATCAGCCAGCAAGCTTTTGGAAGTTCTAACGCCCTAGTTGCCACTTCATGTGATCCGGAAATGATCTAACAGACCATGCAAACTACATACGACATCTCTGATGATGTGGACATTCGCGCCCCGCGCCTGTTGGAGATGATGTTGCAGCAATGATACCTCGCGGGCTGAGGCGGCCTCAGTGTACCCTATTCCACCCCGATCAAATGTAGCTATCAGTCTTACCAAAGCTGCTGTATCAATCTGCCGATCTGCCGAGACACATCGATCTCTCTCCCAGTTCGTCAAGAATCGCCCGTGGAAAGCCTCGGGTGCTGTGGGTCGCAGTTGGAGAAGTCGGGGCGGGGCTTTCCAGGGACTGGTTTGCGCCTGACCTCTGTGCGACATGGACCAGTCGTTCACAGGCCGCGCTGGGTTGAAGCATGTGGAAAGCCCCAGAGAGCGGGGCGCTCTGACGGATCTTCCATAATTGATTGCACTTTCGGTTTTTGGGACACACCCGACTGCTCACAGCCGGTGGACGCATCCACGCAATTCCCAACCCACTGAACCTATCTCTCTCCTTCTCTGCCGCGGAATCGCTCATCTAGGTGATCTCGTCTTTCTTGCCCGCAGACCGCGGTTCCATGTCTACGAAATAGCCCTATAATATCATCAGCAAGCTCTCAAGCTGCAATTAGTATGCTATGCCCGCGTTCGCCGTTTCCACTCCAGCCCATTCGTTCTTCCAACACCCGACACTGACATCATCTTCACACAGCGACGGCATCCGTTTTTATCGAGCCATTGATTGCGAAAGCAGGGGCGCTGCAGTACATGCGCTAGCAGTACCTACGCTGCTCACTGGCCTGGATGACAAAAGTGGGCTCTTCCTGACGCCACTGACATTGAGACGACGAGCGAACCAAGCGAAGGACCAAACGATTGAAGGCAGCAATTAACCAAACAATTGATCGAGCGAGCGCCGAATGAAACAGGATCTGTTTGCCCTTTTGCAGCCAATGTCGGCGTTCCCCTGATCGACGGCGACGTTGGGTTTGAAGTCTGTCGGGAAGACTGAGATGGAGCACAATCACATGCGGGCGGCCCCACGAGCGCCACAGGAGCGACACAGGGAGGACTTCTCGGGACAGCCCGCCAGCGCGACACAGCAACCAGCAAGCCCGGCTGCGTTAGCTGCTGACACGTCGACGATGCAAACATCTCCTGATCACGGCGGCCACGAGCACAAGCAGTCAGGCGACGTAACGACGCATGTAACTACGGAGCGCTCGGTGCAGCTGCCCCCATTTGCGCTCTCCTTCCCCAGCGAACCCGTCACCGAACTAGCGCCCATCCAGCCGCCGCACGACAAGTCCGACAGGCCTTCATGCCAGACCTTACCACCGCTATCATCCGTTACCGGCACGCAAGCCCATGCAGCGCTCCCGAAACCACCAGAGCCTTCGCATCCCGCGCCGCTCAGCAGACCGATCAACCACTGGCCAAGCCTCAACCCTTTCACGACATACTACACTCCTAGCTACCTAGATCCCGTCGAATCGTCACCGAGCATGAGCTCGGAACAGAGCGCCAGCCGGAGAGGGGCTAGCGTGAGCCTTGATGACCCCGATGTGAGAATAGCTGCCGAGGCGCTGGGACAGATGAGATCAGGTACGTCAGCAGATGCTAGGAGGATCTGCGGTTGTCGTTCTCATGGGGCACTGAATGCTTACTGCTGCTTTTGTGGGTACAGACTATGGTTCCTCTCCGCGTGATCGCAAGGCGTCGAGAGATCAGGAGACAGCCAGTCCCTCTCTGCAGACCAGCCGTGGCAAGCAGCCGGAGCCGGAGCCGCTCTTGTCGCTGATCACAACGTCGCACCCATTGTTAGCCAGCACAATAGAGGGTGCCGCTTCGGTGTACAACACTGGCAAGAACTACTCACCCCATATCAAGACGGGCGCTGAGTACGTCGAGAACTACCTCAAGCCGGTTGGCAAGGCGGTGGGCAATGTGAGCCGAAAAACAGGCGTTGAAGGGGGTGTTCGATGGATATTCGGGAGACGCAACAGGAAACAGCATTCGTCTACCGACATTGAGACGGGCGAGCGAGGAAGCAGCAAACGATTCAAGTCTGGGCGGGATGACAAAGGGAAGAGGTCTTCGGATCCGTCGTCCCCGGACCTGTATGCTGACAAGGACGATCGGCGCATGTCCATAAGCACTGTCGACACTCTCCCTCCCTACGACGACCAGAGATCTCCGGCGTATACCGAAGTAGCCGAAGACAGGGTAGCGCAGATGTCTGGTTCTGATGCCTCAGGGCAGCCATGGGGCCAGCGGTTCGTCGTGACCACGTCCGGACTTGGTGTCGCCATGAAGCAGGAGAGTTTGAGGAGTCTCAAATATTGTCTCAGGGTCCTGAGAGACACAAACGGCTACGTCGGCGAGGTTCTTGTCAAGCTCAAGAGTGTCATCGACGAGTATGACGCTGCAGCCCCGAAGGACGGCGAAGATCATACCATGACGGAAGGAACAAGCCATCCGGCTCCGCGGACTGCGGAAGAACGCAGCAGACTTATCCAACGCATGAGCGAACTGCGGGACGATATCTTCCAGGTCATCCACCGCGCCGTCCAGACGGTCTCCAAGTACGCCGGCAGCGCTCTTCCCGAGAACGCCAGGAACCTTGTGCACCGACAGCTGATGAGCCTGCCGGGGCTCTATCAGTTCCACTATATACGGGAGTCGGAGGGACGACGCGAGAATACCAGCCCGGAGGGGTGGGCGAGGGATAGCGCCCATTTGGCGCTGCTCTTCGCGCGGGAGGCACTGCAGTTGATGACGCAAGTCGGCGATGTTCTCAACAGGACCCTTGTGAGTGCGGAGGAGTGGTGCGAAACACTGTACAAAACGAAAGACCAATCAGGCTCCCCTTCCATTGGCGGTTCCGAGTCATTACCGACTGCGGCAGTCGACCGGGATACAAACATGTCGGGTTAGATGGGTTGGTTAGAGGAGAACCAGAAGTGTGGCGTTACGGTGGTTGGAGTTCCGGAGTGATGAGAGGGGACAGGCAATGGTCAAAGAAGGCGGCGAGCTAAGGGTTCATACTCATTCACACATGTGGGACGCAAAAGCCAAGGGAGTGAGGAAGGAAGAACAAAATCCCACAGGCCCGGAAGCGTTATATCGAGGGCCGGGCGTCCTGAAGATCACATCCCTTCTTCTCCGAGAACTGTTTCCTTTTTTTTTTTGGCCGTCTTTCCGGCAAGGCACATGGCTAAGCTGAAGTTGGTCACGACGCTCTTTTTGTTTTCTTGCTTATGCTTACCTTTCCTTCCCCTTGCTCTCAACACGGGATACCTGGATTCATGTCTCAAGCCCTTTGGCGCTTACCGCGCTGGTCGGAGTTCCTAGCTATAGTACCTATACGATTCGAGTCAAACGCAACCTCTGTCAGAGCCGACCTGAACTTGATTGTTGGATCCAATCAGTGCGTCAAAACTTCCTGCTGTCTGAGTGGGGTCTCATCACTGGCGAAGGGTTGCCCCTTGGTCGTCTGCAATGAGACTCGGACGCCGGACTGAATTATACAGTCCACTGGCGGGACAGTTACAATCGTTAACCCTAGATCCTGGGATAAAGGACCGAGAACTGCTCGACCTCGGCATAGAGAAAATGAATCATATGGAAAGCCCTTTCCGTTTGTTGATCCCCCGCCTTTTAAGGTCCCATCACGCTAAATAATGTTTTAAGGAAATTCTGGAACTTGCGGGCGTACCAATCACTTGACGCAGAGAAACTGCCGATCCTAGATTCTTCCCTTATAGCCTTGACGTATATCATAGAATAGTAACCAGTGCAATTACCCGTTGGCCATATTAGCCTTCCGGGTATGGCCCCTCCAAGGGGCGTCTGGGGATATATATTTCTGCCCGTCAGACCGTGGAAGCATGAATTTCGTTGCGTTGGGACTCACATTCTTCTCTCCTAAGACACAGATCAACCCGGATCTAAACCTAACATGTATCCGCTTACACTTCTGGCTCTCGGCGCACTTGGCCCGTCGCTGGCGTCAGCAGCTGACTGCACCAGAGAGTTCCTTAAGACGAGCGCCGACAGCCTGGTAGCCGCGCAGACAGCAGGCGACCCGAGTCTGCTCAAGCCAGTCCCGGCGAGCTTCGTGTACCAGGAGAATTACCGGGCGGCCAACTTCAAGTCGGGCATCTTGGCCACCGCCATAAAAATCGACCATAGTCGGCACAGCCTGGACACGACCCAGTGTGCCACATACACGGAGCTGATCTCGGCCACGGGCAGCAAGCCGTATGTGATCGGGGTGCAGATGTACTTCAAGGACGGCGCCGTCTCCAAGATCGACACCCTCATCACCAGCACCGGCGACTGGCTGTTCAACGCCACCGGCACGCTCAACTGGGCCAGCAAGGAGGACTGGGGGTCGATTGCGGAGGAGAAGCGGGACACGCGCGCCGTCATCCAGGCGGCTGCCGATGCCTACTGCGACATCTTCAGCAACAAGAGCGTCGTCGTGCCGTGGGGCCGTCCCTGCGCCCGGCTCGAGGGCGGCGCGTATACGGGTAATGGAAGCCCGAGCGACCGGTGTGACGTCGGTATCCCGAGCGGCGTTGCTCTGACGGACCGCCGCTATGTCATCGACGAGACAGTTGGTGCTGTCGATGTCTTTCTGAGCTTCTCGGGCATTCCGGACAGCCACGAGTTCCGGGTCGAAGGCGGCAAGCTGCGCTACGTGCACACCATGACCGTCATGACCGCCAGAGGCAACGGCAAGGGGAAGGGCAGAAGGGCCAGGGGAATCATGAGGCCGCCCCGGCAGTGAATGGCTGGGGAATTGAAGGAATACGAGAGAGGAGAAAGGAAAAGGGGGAAAAGTAAACGGGGAAGCCCAGATCCTCTCCTTAGCTATATCGCATGTACTGTACAGTAGGGGTGAAGTTGGTGGACAAGCACGAAACCGAGTTATACTCATCCCGACGACTGTCGGCTTTCTCTCTCGCGATCAGAAATAACAATCCAATATCAGGGCTATGGGGCTCATTACGACGATGCTTGACTTGGGCGGTTCTGTATAATTGATTCTAACTCAACTTCTCCCCATCTTAGCCTTTCTTCCGGATGAGTTCGGATGGCTCAGGGGACTCGGACGTCGCGGTTGAGCAGAGCTACGCCATAGGCGAGGTTCTCGGAAAGGCGTCCGAGTTCCCATTCTGCAATGCTACTGTCAAGAGGGCGAGGCGCATGTCTTTGGCATGGAACATACAGTAAGATGAAACCCAAGGCGTGTCCAGGTCGTACAGCTAAGTCTCTATCACCAAAGGAGTCTTCAGCATGGATTCTGACGCGTACTAGTATTAATAACGTCTCAGTTAACCACATAGGTGTAGTATGTACGTCCATGCACAGCGGTGATAGTGATGTCCTTACCACGGCGCAACTAACACCTCTCAGAAACGGTCACACTAACTCAGGAGATGGCAAGCAGTCCAGGCCCACCATGCCCACACGGCATTTATCCGGAGCTGGTCAAGTACCAGAGTTCCGCCACGCTCAGGTTACACTCAACGACGCCAAGACAGCGAAATCAGTACCAACTTCCTCTTTTAGGCCGGAATCTAGCCTCTTGCTCCGGGTTTCGCCCCTTTTGGCACGATGATATCGTGGCAACAAGACTCGACCATGCAAGAGCTTCCGCTGCATATGCAAATATGCGTACCATATATCAACAAATGTCTCACTTCTGGTCAGTGTCCAGATCGCCTACCCTACCTTAACTTGAGTTCTGGAAAGAGGTGTGTAGAGAGTACTAGCAGTAGCTCATCGCTTTAGGTATCAACAGCCCACACTAGTCGGTATAACACCCGACGACCGCAGTGCTGGATCCCTGCCAATGTCAACCAATCCCATGGTTTATAAAATCAATGAGATACCTAGACCTTTGCGAACAAGCCATCTGGGCTGAAGGATTTTCTCTGGACTTCTAGCATCCTTCTAGAAGTCGTAATCACTCTGTCATGCAACCCTGTTGGACAGCACGTTAACATCGCCTGTGAACGTCATCGTAAGTAGTAAGTGCTCGGAACATGGCGGCCGAACGGACCTGACTGATGACAGGCTCAAGAATGGCCCAGCGGCGGTCATCGTATCTCTAGCTACTAGTGAGGTTGCATCAGGCTGACAGATGAGTCCCTTGGTTCAACCACAACCCGACCACGGCCCGGGAGATAAAAGAATGAGCATCACAGGAACCGGGTCATGATAGTCTTGGCGTTCCCAGCATCCCAGAATCCGAGTCCCAGCCGGCTGCCCGCGATTCAGGCTAAATGCTATCCATGAAACCTGTCCGCTGAACTGACAGCAGACATGGACATGGACATGGACATAGCTAGCCTGTGTTTGGACCCGGACATCAGCTTCAGAGCCGCATGGGCACAGCGTCCGCGTGGTTGAATGGAACGAAACATCGGAAATGGAACAGCACGGCCTGGAAAGGCGAACAAAACAGACCGGGCATCCCAATGGGAGTCGCTGGAGACGGAAATATAAAGGAGCTCTCAAGACGCCTTGAGCAGTACTGCACTCCTGACTCAGTAGTTATTCAAGATGCTTTCTGCAGCACTTACCTCGTCGCTCCTTGTCGTCCTGGGCGCCGCTGGGGTCACGGCCCAGCAGCGACAGTCGCTTTGGGGACAATGTGGCGGGATGAACTGGAGCGGGCCGACCCTGTGCGTCGACGGGGCGTATTGCTTCGAGCAAAATCCGTGGTACCACCAGTGCATCCCGGGATCTGGGCCCTCCACGACATCCCCGGCCACCAGCAGCACTCCACAGCCGCCTACGACGCTCGGCACATCCCGCGTGACCACTACTCCTCCCACTCCTACTAGTACTACGACGCCGGGAGGAGGAGGAGGAGGGCCTACCACTTGCCCAGCCATTCCCAGCGGTCTCGGCACGCCCGTGGCCAACGCGCTGAACGACCCCTTCACCTTCCACGGGGGCGGCAAGGTGACGACCAAGGCCGACTGGGCGTGCCGGCAGGCTGAGCTCAGCCAGCTGCAGCAGCAGTACGAGCTGGGCACGCTGCCGGGCAAGCCGGCGTCGGTCACGGCCAGCTTCTCGGGCAGCGCGCTGCGCATCACGGTGTCGGACAACGGCAAGTCCATCTCGTTCTCGGTCACCATCAGCAACCGGCCGTCCGGCGACGGGCCCTTCCCGGCCATCATCACCTTCGGGTCCTTCTCGAGCCTGCCGATGCCGTCGGGCGTGGCCACCATCGCGTTCAACAACGACGAGATCGCCCAGCAGCAGGACGGGTCCTCGCGCGGCAAGGGCAAGTTCTACGACCTGTACGGCAGCGCCCACTCGGCCGGCGCCCTGACTGCCTGGGCCTGGGGCGTGTCGCGCATCCTCGACGCGCTGGAGCTCACGCGGGCGCAGACCAAGATCGACCCGGCCCGGATTGGCGTCACCGGCTGCAGCCGCAACGGAAAGGGCGCCATGGTCGCCGGTGCGCTCGAGCCTCGCATCGCCCTCACCCTCCCGGAGGAATCGGGCGCGGGCGGCGCGGGGTGCTGGCGCATTGCGGCGTGGCAAAAGAGCCAGGGCCAGAACGTGCAGGACGCGACGCAGATCGTGCAGGAGAACGTTTGGTTCTCGCCCGCCTTCAACAGCTACGTCAACCAGGTCAACAACCTGCCCTTCGACCACCACCTGCTGGCGGGGCTCATCGCGCCGCGGCCGCTCTACGTCATGGAGAACGCCGACATGGAGTGGCTCGGCCGCGCGTCGACCTACGGCTGCATGGGCATCGCGCGCAAACAGTGGCAGGCCCTGGGCGCCCTCGACCGCTTTGGGTATTCGCAGGTCGGCGGTAACTCGCACTGCTCGTTCCCGACTGCGCAGCAGGGCAGCGAGCTCAATGCCTTTATTGGCAAGTACCTGCTCAATAACCCCAATGCCGGCAACACCGACATCTTCCGCTCGACCGCCAATCAGAATTTCAATCTGGACTCATGGTGCCCCTGGACGGTGCCGAATCTTGCTTAGGGTGGAAAGCTCCTTTCCTTGTATATAGTTCGTTGAGTAGGAGGCTGCTTGAGTCGGTACATAATTAGTCAAAACAAGTATACAAGTGATCTTACCTTGTTGTAACGGCGGTGAATTTTGGTTTTCCCATCAGAATCATGCTGCCGTTATGACTGTCATGCGCTTGAGTCGGCGAGCACGCCACACATAATTACTAGTATCGCCTGTCCACATGCGGGCCCGTCTTCAAGAGAGAATGCCCTGTCTAGAATCTAGAAAGTTAAACGTGTGATGCGGTGTTTGTGCTGATCGCGAAGATTCAGGACTGCATTGCAATGGCAACGGGGTCCAAGAAGGCGGTCCGGTGACGATCATGGAATCTTCCGCAGTATATACAACCTCTTGTGAAGCGTCCCGCTCTGTCAGCTAAAACCCCAGCGGAATGTAACCATATACATGGATAAGTGTTTGAAAGTAAGAAGGGAAACCAGCGCATCCTCACAAATACTTAGCCTCCATCAACCCCCTTTTTGGCCGAAGCAGCCCTCAGAATGGCGGGTTGGCGTTGGTCAGGAGCTGCTCAAAGTAGGCCTGGAACCACGTGCCGGCCTCGGGAGCCGGCTGGAGCGCACTCGACAGGCCGCAGTGGGAGTCGTACCGGGCCGCGCTGGTGTCGCTGGTACCGTCGCACTCGCCGCCCGGCTTGATCCAGACGATGGCGTCCACCAGCTCGACGCCAGTGTTGGAGGTAGGTCTTGTGCCGAACCCGGTCCCCTTGGCATTGCACCAATCTCCCCACTGCTGCTGGCCTTTACACCGGATGTTAGCACAAGGGAACAAAGGAAAAACATAAAGGGGGATCGAGAGGAGTGTATGTACATACCAGTAGGCTGCTTGCCAGAACGGCCCTGATCCGTGATAAAGTGCGCGTTGAACCCGGCCGCGCTGAGCAGCGGGCTGATGGCCTGGATATAGTGGATCTCGTCGTAGTTGGGGTTTCCCTGCGTGTAGGGAGGCGGCGTCGAGATGTTGAAGGCGTTGTAGTTGGCCACGTTGGTCGCCAGGCCGCGGACGGCAGCAGGCTTGCCGGCGTCCTTGTAGATCTGGCTGAACAGGTCGGCAGCCGGCTGGAGGTTGGCCAGCCACCCGAGCCACCCGGCATGGCCAGCGTCCATGTACATGGCGACATTGGGCAGGTTGAGCTGCTTGAGCGCGTAGACGGTCAACTCCTTGTACGTCGCCGCCGCGTTGCTGCACTTCTGCACGCTCAGGTTGGTCACCATGTTGGCGAGCGAGTCCGGCTCAATGACCAGGATGATGCGCACGTCCGAGTACTGGATGATGTACTTGCGGATCCTGTCGATGTAGCCCTTGTAGTTGGCCGCACCGCCGTTGGCAATCGACCACTCGCCGTTGGAAGCAGCCGCGGCACAGTCTCTGTCGGGCAAATCGTAGACGACATGGATAGCCGCATAAGGGGGGTTGGCGCCGGCCTGGTTGGCCGCCCGGATCTGTCCCAACGTCTTCAGGAATCGACTTTCCACCGTGGAGTTGCGATCGAGCCACTCGAAGCTGGGAACCTTGGCCACGGCAGCGGCCTTGGTAGCCATGGCGCCCGTCATGCTGGGAACAGCAAGGGAGAGGACCTCGGATGCATAGTACTCGTTGGCCCACATCTGCACTCCAGCGAGGGGGTTACCCGTGTAGCTGGCCGTGCTTGAAGCCCCACCCGGAATGGTGGTCGTCGGGCCCGTCGTGACCACAGGCGTCGAGGTGCTGCGGCTGGTGGTGCCGACCGAGCTGGTCGGACGGCTGCTGCTGCTGCTGCTGCTGCTGCTGATCGGCTTGGAGGAAGAAGACTGGCCGGCCGTGGTGGTCACCTGGCTGCCGGGC
This sequence comes from Achaetomium macrosporum, assembly GCA_033296875.1. Taxonomy (NCBI): domain Eukaryota; kingdom Fungi; phylum Ascomycota; class Sordariomycetes; order Sordariales; family Chaetomiaceae; genus Achaetomium; species Achaetomium macrosporum. Next base: position 20,834 of record MU860061.1, read on the forward strand.
AGGCATTGAGAGTACCAATCGTTCTGCTTCACGCATGTGCTGCCGGAAGCGCAGCAGGTGGCGCCTTGCCATCCATTGCCGCCGCATTGGCTCCTGAATATTTGCCCATTTCAGTCAACCCGACTCCATGTTTGATCTCATGTCTTATATGAGCCCTTACCAGACAGAAGCGCAGTTCTGACGCTCCTCGATGACTGGAACAGCCAGAGAGGTAGCCGCAAGGGCAGCGGCGAGAAGGAGCTTCTTGGCCATTGTGGGTGTCAGACAAAACAACGAAGCTGTCTTGAGCGTCGTGAGTTGCTGGCACTGGGGAGACTGCGATCACCGCCAGGGGAGGATGCTGTCTCTTTATGGGCCAACATCCTGTATCGAGAGAATTTGTGTGTACGCAGATCCTGGAAAGGACGGGACCGGATCAACGGGAGCGGTGCCGAACAGTTCAGCGCCGGACGGGAGAAGCATCAGTTACGGGGCGATGCGATCCCGAACTTTCCATGCCTCCGCCTCCGCTTCGAACCTTGGGGGTTTGCTGTGGCTCTCCGGGGGGGTCACACACTGCAAGGAAGGACGTCCCGGGAACGCTACCGAAGAAGGCCCTGGGGCCCAGCCTCTGGTGTGCGCTGGAAGTGCGTGATGCCACCAAAATCACGGAAACAGCTTCTGCAACGCTCGAGAGAGTGGAGCGTGGAGCAGTTGACGGGGGAATGGGTCCAAGAACCGGGAAACCACCAGGGCCAAGACAGTGTCCCGTCTATCGTGCATAAGAGAGAAAGGAACAAATCTCCGCTAACCGGGTTTCCGTCACGCGCATTTTGGTGGAACCGGCTTGCGGTCGGCGGCCTTAATTGACGTGGGACTGATCAGATCTCGGAAGCCACGTTCCTGATTGTCCTTGAAGGGAAGAGCGCGGCTCTGTCTGCGGGGCAATGGCGAGGACAGGGGTGCATCTTGGCCGGCCCTCTACCGCACCTGGTCGGAAGAGATGCGAGATGTTCCGGGGAATGGTTGCATTCTGTTTGTCCGTGGCTGCCGAGATGCTGGCTGTCCCCCGCGATCATGCGCTTTACCGGCCAGCAGCGTCCGGAAACCGAAAGAAGATTCAAGGACCTGAGCGTCACAGTCACCGCACGGCTGCTCCGTTCCCCGCTCATCCATATACTGTCGGAACCGCTACGGGGCAAACGAAGGAAAAACGGACAGTGGTCGCAGAGTGTCACGAAGATGTCATTTTGTGTTTTCAATGGTGTTTGTTGATTGTGTTCTGTGTTCTCTCCAAACTGTCGGATGTTCCGGACAGCCTCCAAGGTGTCTATCACCAGCCACATGTGGGTCCATCTGGCACCCCCTGGATCAGGGTTCACGTTCCAACATATACTTCATCACCCGAATCGAAAACCGGGTCGAGCCTCCCCTCCAGGACGTGATCGACTCCAGCCTTGACCCTGGCGCAGAAGTCGCGGTCATGGAATAGGGTGCCGAGTTCTTGGCTAGTGAACCAGCTCGCGCGGTCCATGTTACCCGATCCGAGCACCACATATGCGGCGTCGACAAGCGTCAGCTTTAGGTGCGAGTGTACTGGCTCCTCAGCGTCCGACGGGCTGGCGCCAGTCGACTTCGCACGGAAATATGAGATTCGAAGGCGCCCTGTAATAGTTGGAGGGCCGGCTTCAAGGTTGGTGCGGGCTTCAGCCGCCGCCTTCATCCGATGAAAGCGGCGCATCAGCGACCGAATGCACCATGCCGTCGTGGTGCCGGCCGTGACAAGTTGTTCGAGAAGCATCATATTGCGGTTGGTCACTATAGTCACGTTGACACCTCTCGCAAGTGCGTCTAGAAGTGAAGCAATGACGGGCTCGCAAGTGAGGTTCGGGGTCTGGATGTAAATGGAGCGCTCTGCTTGTTCGAACAGCTGAAGTAACACAGTGTTGAGTGGAGTAGCTGGCGGCGCCGGCGCTTTCTGCCACGGAAATGGGCGGAAGCGCGGGTTGCGGTGGTGAGGTGACGGGAGAACGAGTGTCGGAAGCGTCCCCCGAAGAGGAGTCGTGCGATAATGAGCCGTACTTTGGATGAAGGTGAGGCCGGCCAAGTCTGCGGCGTTTTGGGACATGTCCTCGTGAACGGCACGCTCAACGAGTTGTTGCTCGGGGTCTAGCATAGTATCGCCCCAAGTTCGCGAGTAAAACGAGACTAAGGACCTCACTGCGTCCCCCGTGATTTCAACGCAGCCTTCCAGCCATGACTCCCAGCTGACGTTGCAACTCGGCAGGAATGCCCGTTGCCTGTCGACAATGACGAACTTGGGATGCATCACGCTGAGGGGGAGGAAGAAGAGACTCTTGACCTGAAGTTGGACTTCTGCAGCCTCGAGAAGGCCCGGCTCGGGCAGTCCCAGCCTCTTCTCCCAGGAAGACGGAGGGTAGAGGTAGCCATTGCGGGACTGCGGGTGCAGCAGTCTCATCGAGGACATGCATATGCGGATCCTCAGGGGCGGTAGACTGGCGGCACCGCTCGAGGGCGCGTCGCGGATGAGGGCGCGGCGATGGGCAGCAAGCTTCACCAGCGCGTCATGGAGGGCTGTCAGGGTCTTGCTTCGCGCCCAGAAGCAGGTGACAAAAATCACCTCGGAGCGGGCCGAGACTATGGCGGGGATCAAGCAATTCGTGAAGATAGACGCGCCTGTGCCGAGTAGGAAGCTTTGAGGCTGACTGCATGTCGCAAGCAACTGTCGGTCTGACGCGTCATTGGCACGGTAAGCCGGGAACTCGTTTGCTGAGGTTGTGTTGCCTTCCAACCGCCTGAGAAATTCGTGGATAAAGCTCGGCGAATAATTCATGTCTCGATCGCCGGCGCTCAGCAGCCAGGCAGCGGTGACGGAAGGAGGAACGGGGCATCCGGGAAGGTGCGAACAGATTAAGGACCTGGCAGTTGAGGCAATGAGGCTGGATTGAGGAGCTCTAGGGTTAGGGCTCGGAATGGGACATCAAGTCATCGACCCACATCTTACTGAATTTGACGCCTACAGTAGAATTAGATTGCTAAGGGAAAGCGTTCATACAGGGACGTCATAATGGATAAAGGTTTCTTTTTCTCTGTCGTAAAGAGAAAAGTGAGAATGGCTGGAAGTTACCCTGCGAACAGAGGCCTGTAGTTGCCTCGAGGAAAGTCTACTTCGCTCGTGACTCCAACTCAGGGTAAAACCAGGTTTAACACAAGGGAAAGGACTTATCATAATATATTTTGATTACCTAGCTAAAGGACGTAACTAGGGTATGAATTCCATATATACGATTACAAATGTTCCTTCTTCGCCGGCGTCCCCTTCTTCTTGTACTTGACCCCATAACACCCGCTCTTCTCTTGCACTCCCGTTATCCCATCATTGCGGGAGACACGTGGACATATTTAGGCACATATATCATGCAGCAGAGGTACCACAATCCCAACTCCAAGCATTAAAACTGGAAGCGCCACCTGGGGTCGTCATCCCCATTCCAGTCCCCCAAATCGCCCACCTCCTTGACCTCGGGCCCTATGCGCTCGCGCCGCTTGTTCTCCCTTTTCAGGACAAAGTAAAGCAGCGAAGAAACCACAATCTCGCCGGCCAGATAACCGAGCGCAAAGCTGTGGCCAACAATGTAGCGGGGACCCGTCTCGGTGCGATAGAGCTGCGTCCCCAGCACGGCGCCGAGGTTGCCGATGCTGATCTGCATGGCATTGGCCACGGCTCTTTTCGTCTGGCCGGACACGTTGATGGCGGGCCACGATAGAGATAGCGCGGTTGCCGGGTAGATCCCGCCGGCCGCGAAGAATGTGCCCAAGTACGAAATACCCGGCCGGCCTCTTTGGTCCGCGTTGGCCAGCAGGATGACATAACCGATGATAGCGAAGAACGCGGAGGCGATTAGGGGCATGGCACGCTTTCCGATCCGTTCCGAGACGGTTGCGACACCCATGGTGGTCACGAACGCGAAGGCATAGGGGGGAATGGTCAGGAGTTGCGCGTTGGCAGCCGTGTACCCGAGATCCTTGATGATGGTTGGCTGCGGCGAGACTGGTCAGTTTTGTTGCCGTGCGGAAGAGGAAAAGAAAAGAACTAGAACAAAGAAAAGAAGAAGGAAACAGTTCGTACCAGGAATAGCGAGAAAGTGTAGAGTGGCAGACTCATGGCGTGGAAGCTCATCCCGTACAACCAACATTTCGGGTCTCGCAGAGCCTTGCTAACATTACTCCAGGTAAAGCCCTCGTCGTGGGTCGCATCACTGTCCGAGGCAAGGCGGCGGCGTACGAAGGTGCGCTCCTTGTCGGAGAGAAACTTCGCTGTGTCGGGGTAATTCTGAATGAACCAGAATGCTGCTATCGCAACCACAACTGTCGCTATGCCTTCCTACCCATTTGGTTAGTCCATGGGTGCGCCCGGCGGGCACGAGTACCTAGTGTCATGACGCACGAGAATAAAAATCCATCGCCAGCCGTTCTGCCATACTACGCCCGCCATATGTCCGATTCCCTGCGCCGACGACAGTCAGCATGGGCTCGGCCTTGGCCAGTGGTGTGGTGCGTTCATATCCAGGGGGCGGGAGCTCACATAGGCCAAGATGCCTCCAAAGGAGCCCGCAAGGGCAGCAGCACCGAAAAATAACGAGATGCGAAACTGCCTTTCGCGCCTCTTGTACCACATGGAGAAATAATACACGGTCCCCGGGAATAGCCCCGACTCGGCGACGCCCAGGAAGAAGCGGGCAACAAAGAAGCCCTCCAGATTCTGCACAACACCCATCAATGTGGCGACTATTCCCCACAGAATAGTCAAGGTTGGCAGCCAAAACCGAGGGGTGGTTTGCTTGAGGATGATGTTGCATGGGACCTAGCAGCATGTCCAAAGCTCTAGTCAGTAGTGTCACTGTTGAACAACATACGGGCAGCGTGCTCACTTCGAAGATGACGTATCCAATGAAATACAATGTGAGTCCAGTGAGGTACTGGTTTCCCGTCATATGGAGGTCGTCGGCCAGACCCTCAATGCGCGCGTTGCCGACATTGCTGCGGTCCAGGAAGGAAAGCAAATAAAGGACCCCAACCGCAGGCAGTAACCGCCAGTCGATTTTGCGGAGGAGGGCTTTCTCGTTGACTCTGCCGGCGTCCATCTCATCCAACTCAGATGCGGACGTCGGATCCACCTCGTCTTCCTCCTTGGTGTGAAGATCGCCGACATCTGGTCTGCTTCTTGGTGTGAGCGCCAGCGGACCTTGGGCCGGTATTTGACTTGTGGCCTCGACAGCCATGCTGCACAGCGTGTATGGCGGAATTAGAGCAGGTTAGACGTGGCAAGACTTGGCAAACACTCCAGGTAGAACTTGTGGGCTATTGCAGACTATATCTGGCGGCGCATTACAAGACAGCCCCATGATACAATTGTCACGTTCGAGGTACGTCCCCTTAATAGCAGCAGACTTCAGTCCAGCCCTGCCCCAGAAGCTGCCCAAATGGCCCTTGTCGGAGGAGCGCATTGCCTATGTTGTGAGCGTGGTGATATGGTCACATCAGCACTAGAATTGCGACATGACTCTCCACCAACAATCATTGGGCCATGGTCCCCACGCTGCCTATGGAATGACGTCCCCCCGCGCATGGTGCGAATCACGACGGACCGGGGTCGTGGCGCGATAACGGTGGCCACGAAGTTACGATAGATGCTGAGGACCGGTTGTTGGTCTTATGGACGGGGACGGTAGAGGGACCCCGTTGAATTCCCCGTGCGATGCAGGCTAGAGAACATTCCCGGGTCTCGGTAGCTACCTGTGCACTATGATTGGAGGACAAGCAGGCACATACTGATTGCTATCAGAACGTCTTTTCTTTCCTCTCTTTCTTTCCCGCTCTTTCTTTTCCTCTCCCTCTTTCCCACTCTTTATTTTTCTCTCTTTTCTTTCCCTGTCTTTCTTCTCGCTGGGATAGAGTAGCCGAAGAACGTCTTGGCAGTGTTGACGCGCACCTCGATCTCCGCGTTGCCCTCGCTCAACTTGCCGTCAGACATTGCGTTGCGAGGATGTCGAGATAATCGTCCTTGCCGTCAAACAGCTTCCAGATGGCGAGCGAGGTGACGTTGGCCCAGCCCTCGATGACCTGGCCCATGTAGTGGCAGAGGACATCTTGGTCCTTAGGCTGCCAGGGAGAGTCGCCGGGGTTGGGCAAGACGTCCTCGGCGATGATTGTGCCCTATGAGATGAGGGTCATGGTGGTGTCTTTGAGGTTGTGGACGGTTGTATCGGAGAAATTAGGATGCTCCCCAAGCCTATCTTGGGTTGTACTCTCACGCACACAATATGCTAGCCCGGGAAAGTCCGATCGCCAGTCAATACACTCTTCAGGAGGGCCGGCATCGTAATTTAACCTTGCAAATCACGCTTTGACGACCCGGGCCCGCACACTTTGATTAGACGAGTTTAACAACCCAGTCCCCATCCTCCACCTCGACTGACCATCTTCCCACCTCGTCTCGTTCATGCTCTTCTGCTTTTCGGCGTCGGTGGTATGAGCAGGTCTACCTCGTCGTCGTCGCCGGCGTCGGTCATTGGTGTATCCACGAGATCGGCGGCGTGGATGGGACTTGCATCCCGCGAAGGCATATCCCCTTGCCGGGTTTCTGGTGTGTGGTGGATGATACGGTTGTTCTCCGCCGTATTATCCCCTGCGGGCGTCTGTACTGGGTGTCTCGGCGGCAGGAACGGGCTAGGGATAAAGAACAGCCAGGAGCCGGCCCTATGCTTGTGGACATCGCGTTGTTGCTGCTTGCCTCTCCACACACCAAGGCTGGCATCGCAACGGTGTGCGAGTCGGGCAGTCTCAGGTCCCTTCTGCTTACAGGTAGTCGATTCTGTATCGCTCGCTAGGGAGCTGTTAGAAGACCAACAGCCACAATTCCACGGTGATCACACAGATAAGAGCTCACGACAGTGGGTTTTGGGGTGCTCCGAGCACCAAGAAGTGATTGATTTAAGATTGTCCTCTCCCATCTCCAGAGGTGGGCATCGCCCTGATCCTGATAAAAGGCTCGTTGCCCAGTTCCTTGTTACCCCTCAACAATAGGGCACCGGCAACCCAGCTTCCGAGTTTCATGTTCCATGACTTCCAACAACCGAGCGTTTTCAGGGTGCCCCGACTTTCCAACAGGAGCCCGTCAAATCCGTAGTCGCGGTGGAGCCCGTTGACCCTGTGCTCGCCAGGAAGATTGTTGGTTCTGTGCTCGCCAGAGGGACCACCAAATCCGTAGCCGCGAGGCAGCCCGTCAAATTCGCCCGACGCGGTAAGACCGCTTGCGCTCGGCAATCATCCGCGCCTCGTAAGCTTAGACAACTCATTTAGACAGCCCTGAAGTCTCGCGACGCTCGTATTGCTCATTCCGTAAACGCAGCCGATGAGGAGCGGAGCTTCCGTGAATTTGGTGCAGTGGGAAGAAATGGTCATAGCGAAACCAGGCCGGGCTCGGAACCAAAACACCAGTTGCTGCCATTCGCGGCTGAAAATATCCAGATGGTCCTCGAGGAGTATCCTGCATTGACTAGGGAACCCGGTTAGTCAAAAACTATTGAAGAGACGACGAAGACACGGCGAATGACTTACAGTGGGCGACTTCTTAGAGCCCGAGATGCCGTACTCGAACTTATAAGTGGCCTCGGCGTCAAAAGGCTTGATAAGCTTGACCACCATCTCACCCATACGCAGAATCGTATAACCCGCGAACACCAGGCGACCGTCTTCTGTCTGATCGGTAACGAGCCGTGGTCGTCGTGGCCGTAGGCGGTCGCGGCGGCGGCGGCGGCGGCGGCAGCGCGGGATACCCGTTGGGCCACTCCCTACTGTCGGTGGCGGGGAGGGCTTAACACATCGGCCTCGAGCTGTTGGTTCATCTTGTCGGAAGTCAAACACACAATCTGTAATTAAGCACCTCACGGACGTTCGCAGCGGTCCAGGTTCGAGTAGCCATTAGCACTGATAGCCAAGACAATTCTTCTCTTTTTTGGAGACGGCGGCACGAGCAAGTCCGCCCCGTCATCGGCGTCGGTCATTGGCGTATCCTCAGGGTCGGCGGCGTTTATAGGACTCGCGTCCCACGAAGACGTATCCCCTTGCGGGGATTCTGTAGGGACTGACACTGAGTTGGGATCTCTCCGGGATGGCACGCAGACACGATCATCCTCCATCGTGTCAACGCCCTGGTCGTCTGAGTGGGGGCTTCGAAACGAAGTATTGACGGATAACGCGGGCCATAGCGTTTCAGCGAGTTTCTATTTATCATTATTAGCTACTTACACGGTATAAGTTAAGCTGGAACTAGGATATACCTTGTGAGCATGCTGTTGAGGCGACTTGATAAGTCGTACCGGGTCTTGTACCGGGTCTTGACATCGTGGCCGTATGCTCGGCAACTCGGTATCCGGCACACATTCTGGGATCTAATTGCCGGATCCCAGGCAATACTCTCGTCGTCAATACCTGCATTGGCGCATAGCTCGGCTTGTGGAGCCCTTAAAATACCCACATGTGCATCATCTAGTCCTAGATTTAGATACTACTTAGCAGGTCAGGTGGCAGCGGAGAGTATGGTGAGCATGTTGAGCACGAACAGGGTTATTAGCCACGACGAAGGAAGAGGAGGACTAGAAAAGTCAAGACCCGCGAGGGAGCAAGAGGAAAACTGGTGCAATTGAAACTGGGAAGACGGGAGAGTCGCGTTCATGCTAACGGAGCACTGAGAGTCTGGCAGATAACTTACCGACTGTGTTTGCAGTCGTAATGATAGGAGATGGAGGTAACGGCGGCGTCGGGGATTCGGCCACCGTGGAAATTGGCATCTTATGCAAGTCGACCCAGTGCATCAAAGAAGAGAAACGGACCAGAGAAACAAGGTTTGGTATGGATGATGGCCCGGAAATGATGGGTGGAAACCGGGAGACGCGAGCCCGCGATGTGGAAGGAAGATGGAGGAGGAAGATGATGAAGAACCAGATTGCCGGAATGGCGGGAGCGAAGGTGTGCGGCGGATTGCTGTCGTCGGAGGATCTCATCGGGAAGACAGGAACGAAGGAGCGACTTCCAAACTGGAAGGAGGCAGCACCTGGGTTTGGGAAGACCAACCGTCGAGCCGGAAGCAAAAGTTAGGCAACTGCAGTAGCAGGTAAGGTACCTACGGCGGGTAGTATAACCCCAGGGTATGATTACAGGATTCCAATCCCTTCCCTCTTCCTCTCTTTCGCCCTGCCTTTCCTATTTTTTTTACCCCTTTTTTTCTTTTTCTTTTGTTCCTTTTTCTTTTCCCGAGAGGAGGAGAAAGAGAGGAAACGAAGAGAGAGAAAAGAGGAAGAGAAAAGCGGAGAGAGGAGAGGAGAGATATGAGAAAGAGGAGAAGAAAAGAGGGGGAGGAAAAAAAGGCGATACTCACCTGAGGGCCTCGACCTGGACACACTCTCTTGGGTAGGCAATCCGATTATATTGCCAATACCTGTGAAAGAGAGGGGGAACGTAGAGAAGAGAAGAGGAGAGTAAAAAAGGGCAGAACCGCTGTATTATCATACAACATAGTCACACTCGTCCTTTGTGTCTAGATCGTCTTGGTCTTCTCTTACTTGTGTTCTAGGCCCTCTCCTCATGGGCTTCAGCCAGTCTTCTCTCCCCGGCGGCCAGTACACCCTGTTATCCGGCCCGCCCATCGAGGTTTCCTCGGGGGAGACGTCTCTCGCGCTCATGACCTGCGACTCGTCGTCGGCGCCGGCGCCCACGTCATTCAGCTCGATGGCATCCTCGTCCGGAGCCCGCTTCCTCTTCATGTTGACGGCGGGCTTCTGCTTCCCCTTGGGCACGGTCGGCGCGGGGCGCGGCTCGTCGTCGCGCTCGTGCGGGATCATGTCGTTGATGCGGTCGAAGCCGGGCAGCTTGAAGGTGCGCATGAGCTCGAAGACGGCCTGCTCCTTGTCCTTGGCCTCGATCATCAGGTCCATGTCGGGCGGGCAGGGCGGCAGGGTCATGACGCGCGGGCTGTGCTTGCGCCGGTCGCGGGGCGTCACGGCGCCCGGCACCGGCTCGCTGTAGTGCATCTTCTGCTTGATGCACTTGCGCGTCCAGGTGGCGGCGATGCGCGCCATGATCTCGGGCTGGCTGATGTCGAGCGTGCCCTCGCGGCACTGGGTGCTGTCGAAGACGATGTTGTGGTGGTGGTAGTCGAGCACCAGCGGGATGTTGAGCTCCTCGCAGACAGGGAGCAGGTCGTGCACGCTCCAGCCCACGTCGTCGTTCTCGAGCACGAGACGGGCTTTGATCGAGTCCGAGAGGGTGGCGTAGTTCTTGCGGAACCTGTCCAGGGTTGCGGCCTTGTCTCCAAACACGCCGCCCATGTGCAGGATCATGACGGCGTCCCGGTTCTGCTGCTCAGGAAGCCGGAGCAGCGACATCATCTCGTCGTGATACTCCAGGTCCCGGATCGCTGTGTTGACGACCTCCTGTCGGGGTGAGCCAAGCTGCGTGTACTGACCCGGGTGGGTGGTGACTCGATGGCCCAGTTCGGCGGCGACCTTGCCGGCCTCGGCGAGCACCTCGGAGGCAAACGGCGCCAGCTTGTAGCCGTGCTCCGGGTGGCTGGCAAAGGGGAACATCTCAGAGCTGAGCCGCATGAACTTGATGCCGTACTTGTCGTTCCACCTCAACATCTTGACGATGTCCCGCGCATTCTGCAGGCCAAGGTTCTGGAGGAACTTCTGGCCTCGCTCATAGCTGGACTCTTTGGACTTGTCCGGCCGATTCTTTATCGAGTGTTCGGGCATAGACTCATCCGTGAGCGGATACCGGTGGTCAACGATGGACGCCATGCGGCAGGTCCGGGAACAGAAGACGGGCGTCTTGGCCGAGCGCAGGTACGTGTTGAGACAGGCATACCCAAGGCGGCCCCTCCAGGGCAGCGGCAGGTAGCCGCTGTTGACGGGCGGGGGTCTCGCCGCGCCGCGTTCCGGCACGTCGGCTGCTTCCTCGGGCGCGTCGATCCTTCGCGCCTCCGGATCCTGGCTTTCACCCTGGGCGATGTTGCTGGCAAAGTTCTCCTTTTCCTCGTCCTCCGGCGTGGGCATGGCCCCCTGGCCCCGCCGAGCGGACTGCGAGATGCCCATGCCCGCTTCGGCGGTCGACCGCGCCACTCTTTCCTGGTCGGCGACGAGGCGCGGATTGGCGAAGCGGGTCTCCTCCTCGATCCGGAGCTTCTGCCTCTTCGTCGCGCTCCTCAAGCGCCGCTCCATCCGGGAGAGCCCCTCGATGGCGAGCTGCATCTCTCCCTTGACCGTCTCCTTGCGCTCCTCCATCTCGTCGCTGCCCGTGTCCTCGCCCTCTGCTCGCCTGACGCCCAGCACATTCCCGAGCGTCGAGCTTGCATTGTTCTCGGGATCCATCGTCTTGACGTGGCGGCCGGACCGGCGGAGCTGGACCTGGGGGCGCAGGGGCGTCTCGAGATCATTGACCAGCTTGTTCTGGCTGGGCAGAGACGGCCGGGGCGACGGCTTCGACTTCGAAGAGGCCATGGTTGAGAAGGCCTGGGTTATACACGCGGGATGTATGCGAGGTGGACGGGGACGCGGGAGCCCCTGGAAGGGTAGGATTGTGGGGTAATGGTTCCTGGAGGTTGCAACAGAGTTGACCAAGGGTCTGGGCCTGGCAGAGACGAGATGAAGGATCTGCGATTGCGGGCACAACAGCAACAGCAACACAGGATGGGAAACTGCTGAAACACGGTGCGACTGCGACGTGCGAGGGTCTGGATGACAGCGGCGGCCAATTAGTGACAGTGATAAACGGGCTCGCGGGGCAGATGCGGATGGCAGAGGTATGGCGACGGGCTTCATGTGCCCGCGAGGTCAGAGTTCAGGTTGTCCGGGGCAAATCGATAAGGGGAAAAGGGGGAAGACGGCAGAAACGGCATCCTTCGCAGCTCCCGGAATGGTATTGCCCCTACACAGTACCACAGTACCACAGCCGCCCGCCTCGCCGCCCGAGGAGACGGGTGCACAGTAGTCTGGAACGTTTGACGAGACGGCAGGACGGCAAAGGGGGGGCGAAGGGAGGAATGCGCGGCAGAGGACGCAGCTCCGAGTGGCGTCAAAGTCGTGAAAAGACCCTGAAAATGCGTGGGGTGGATCGCGGTGGAGAAGCTGGATGGCATGCCGGCCGGCGTCTGTCCAACCGGGGCCGGAGCAGATGAGAGTGGATGAAGTCATCGATTTGCGGCTTTGTCCGGTCGAGGATCAGGGTTGTGCGGGATACAGGGCAAATTGATCAATTCGCATTTAGTCGGCGTGTTTGATTGCTGGCTTGTACAAAACGCAACCAAAACACCTACGGTAACTAACTACCTAAACCAACACCCGCACTTAACGTTGTTTGCGTTAGGCATGCAATTCTTTACTAACATCAGAATGAAGCTAACCTGTAACGTTAAATACGGTAAACATTCCGTCAGAATCGAGAGTGCAGGGATTATGCGCGCTCTCCAGTTTGTACTAGGGTAACCCTAACTCGCGACTGACTGTACATAAATACGCCGCATGGTCAGGCGTAAAATGGCGCGCCATGATCCTACCTTTTACAGTACCTAACTATGTAACAAACCATCCCTAGTTTGTGCTGCAACTCGACGATCTCGGGGGACATTCGCTTCCACTCCGATCGACATAGCATTTCGGACAGAACACACTCGATGTCATTGGAAGATGCGCATTTCTTTTTCGCAGTCGATTCTTTGGTGTACCACAGGACGTGATACACAGTATACACTACAGTAATAAGGTAAGCACTTTACTAGTACTGTTGCCAAGAAAGCCCGGTCGTCGATCACCTCGTCTCGCTTGCCTCGGGCTTCTCCGCCTCCTCCCAGTCCTCTCTGCCGCCAAGGTACCGATATACGACGCGCGAGTCTAGATCTCTGCAATCTGCCGCCTCGCTTGCCGCGGCATACACGCCCAACCCGCTCGCGCCCAGAACGTTCCGAGCGCCCACCCTGCGCGCCATGTCCACGGCAAGGCCAATGTCCTTCCTCATCAGCTGCAGCCGAAACCCGCCTCGGTACCCATTGGAAGACGGCGCCTGGGGACACACGCCCGGGACGGGATTGAACACATCGCAGATGGCGTTCTGCGCTGTGCCGGCCGCAAACACGGCAGCGAGCACCCGGGCGTCGATGCCGGCCCGCATGCCCATGTCCATGGCCTCGGAGCATGCAATGGTGATGATTCCCGAGAGGTAATTGTTGGAGAGCTTCGCCGCGAGTCCCAGCGCCGGTCCACCGCAGGGTATTACCTTAGCTCCCATCGTCTCCAAGAGCGCCTTCAACCGGGGGATGTTGGAGTCTGAGGGAGAGCAGCCGAGGAAGAAGGCGATCGTGCCATTCACTGCACCGAGCACCCCGCCACTCACGGGCGCGTCATAGAAGCAGGCTGTGGGCGAGACGGTAAGGAGCTCCTGCTTCACATGCAGGCTGCTGGCCGTGTCGATGGTGGATGAGTCTATGAGAAGCTTGGGATGGGAAGGCGCGGAGGAAAGGGCTGCGATGATGCCGGTCGTCGGTTCCAGGTATACTGATCTGACCTGAGCTCCTTCTGGCAGCATTGTCATCACTACGTCCTGGGCGTCTCCCGCGGTTAGCGTCCCCTCAAATGCTTGGGGTGAATCGCTCCAGGGCTTGGAACTCACAGACAGCTCGGCCACCTCTCGGGCGCCAGCGCACCTGACAATTATATCGGGAAAGCTGGCCCAGAGTTCATCAACCGGGGCCGTTACGGCATCATGGACATGCAGCCGCGACCCGCGAGGCAGAGCCTTGGCCAAATTGACAGCCATGGGCTTGCCCATGGCACCGAGGCCGATGAACCCGACTGATTTTGGGAGTGGTTCGGTGCTTGTTGACGAGGCCATTTTCGCGGCGGTTTTGGGAGTGTTCTCCGCTAACTACGACGGTCGGGAAGTTTCGATGTTTTGCCGGAGCAGTCGCTCGCAAGAGCACCAGCTGACCGCAAGTACCAATGCACCAAGGTATCGCAGGTGCAAAACCAAAGACCACAGGCCGGTACACTCCGGTGACCACTCCGTATGCGGGGAAAGTGTGCTTGGATCTGGAACCGTGGCTGGAGAAATGCCGAAACCTCAATCCTCCATTTCGTTTACCCCAAATACCTTGGTTTCTGTCTCTGTTGCAGATCGATATCAGAAATGGTTGAAAAAAGGAAACCGGGGGGGTCGTGAGTCGGGATGCACGCACTCTAGGTTCTCTCCTGAAAAATGTAAATTCACGTGCAAATCAGCGCCGTGCGGAGGCTCCCGGGTGCACGAGGGAGCCTTTCCTTGATTTTAATTGCAGCCATGGATTCTGACCCGTCGGTTTTGCCATCCTCGGCGGATTTCGCAACGGTCCAAGTGCATGCGCTGTCGGGCGGCCACTTCACCCTTCCGGAAGAGCAGTTCATCAGACCGGCAACTCCAGGAGCGCGCAAGACGGTCCCCTCATTATGCTTCCTGATCGAGCACACCGGTCTCTCAACGGGCGTCAAGACACGCATTGTATTTGACTTGGGTTTACGCCGAGATATCGATCGCTACTCCCAGCCTATTCGCCGTCACATCGCCACTCGCCAGCCCCTAACCACTGACCCAGATGTTGTCAAGAGCTTGGCTTCTGGCGGGCTGAGGCCCGAAGACATTGACTTCATTATCTTTTCGCATGTGAGCAAGCCACCAAACTTGACGACCTATAAGTACCCAGGGCTTACAACCCGCATCTTGCAGGTCCATTGGGACGACGTCGGCGGACCGCGCGATTTTCCCAGCAGCACGTTCGTGGTAGGCAACGGCGCCCTGGATGTGCTGCATGGCAAACACCATTCTCTGAGGGGCGGCCACTCGTTCTTCGAGGCAGACCTCCTGGATCCGTCTCGGACCATTCAACTATCCGACCCAAGGGAAGGTCCAGATGTTGACAGCATGGCGACGTCTACAGTCGCATCGGCCACGCAATCGCGGCCGGATCTTGACTTCCTCCGGCCGTGGAAACCCTTTGCCGGGCTTCCAGCGACCCTTGACCTCTTCGGGGACGGCAGTCTCTACATCGTCGACGCTCCGGGTCACCTTCCAGGGCACATCAACCTCTTAGCTCGGACGGCAGGGGACGGCTGGCTGTACTTGGCCGGAGATACCTGCCACGACCGGCGGATTGTGCGGGGAGAAAAGGAGATTGGCGAATAGCTGGATGTGGAGGGCCGTGTGTGTTGCATCCATGCCGATCGCGGCAGAGCGGAGGAGACGATCCTCCGGATCAAGAGTCTGGAGCAAAAGGGGGTTGAGGTCATCTTCGCCCACGATGTCGAGTGGGAGAGCAAGGCGGGCAATCAGCACCGGTTCTTTGGGGCAACAGCTTCTCCATCCTGACAGACTTCTGTGTATCGAATTCAGTATTCCTCTATATGGCCCAACGAAGTCTTGCACCTAAGGTTCAGCAGGATCTCATTCCGAGTTATCGAGAGGAAGACAACAGCGCAGAATCAACGAGCTTTATTTC
This sequence comes from Achaetomium macrosporum, assembly GCA_033296875.1. Classification (NCBI taxonomy): domain Eukaryota; kingdom Fungi; phylum Ascomycota; class Sordariomycetes; order Sordariales; family Chaetomiaceae; genus Achaetomium; species Achaetomium macrosporum. The sequence goes on from MU860061.1 coordinate 36,414, forward strand.
ATGGACCCATTGCCGAACCGCGCATGCCCCTAAGGTACTCACTACCCCAACAATAGCGAGTGTTTCCCCTCATATGAGAGTGCTATGTACGCTCCAAGTTGGAGTTGACATATAGTTATTGCAATTTCCCCGCACATGCCGTGTTCCGTCTCCCCTCATCACTCCGCCCAGCTTCCCCTTCATCTTTGTCTGGACTCTGGAGTAGGTTGTAAGTACGCGGGATATCAAAATGATGGCGAGAGTTGCTCTGTGTCTATCGAGAACCGGTGAAGCGTGTTGACCGGTTACATGCATGTCGAATTCAGCATATAATGATACCCATGATGGAAACCAACCTTGCCTGTTGAGCAATGTATGTACTACATCCCAAGGCAAGATGGCACCAGACCGAGATCGGGCCGAACTCAAGAAGCAGTTCGATAGCCAGCTTGGCCCCGAAGCGTTCCACGAGGGCTGGGCTTCTCTGCTCTCTCTCGATCCCCCATTCTTCTCGGCGAGCCTGTCCCTGGCCTCGGTGCCGCGGCGGAAATCCCACCTTTCGCGCAAGAACCAGGAGTTGATCTCCCTGGCTGTCGACAGTGCTGCGACGCATCTTTACGCACCGGGAATACGCAAACACGTTTCCGCCGCGCTGAAGGAAGGTGCTAGTGTGGACGAGGTCCTGGAGGTAATCGAGCTGTCGAGCACCTTGGGAATCCATGCATGCAACATCGGAGTGCCTTTGCTGGTCGAAGTACTTAAGGAAGAGGGGAAATTCGCGGAGGAGATTACACGCCCCTACGATGAGAACCAGGAGCGACTCAAGAAGGAATTTACCGACAAAAGGGGCTACTGGCATGCGTTTTGGGAGGACTTCCTGAGGCTGGACCCCGAGTTCTTTGAGGCCTACCTGAACTTCTCCAGCGTGCCCTGGACGAAGCGACTGGATGGAAGCAGTTCCGAGGGAAGAGGGGCGCTGGGACCAAAGGTCTGTCACCATCCCTGATTTTCCACACTTGTGCCAGGAGGAACCTGCGTGGTTGACTGGCCCATCACAGATGAAAGAGCTCATCTACTGTGCCTTTGACGCGGCATCTACGCATCTGTATGTTCCCGGTCTGAAACTGCACATGAAGAACGCGCTGGGCTACGGAGCTTCGCCGCAGGAGATACTTGAAGTGCTGGAGATTGCTACGCTTTTGAGCCTGCATACGCCTCATGTGGCGGCACCGATCATTGAGGAGCTGACCTCGACGTCTTCTTGGTCCTATTCTGCTGGAGGAGCCGTAGTGTAGCCGCTTCCAAATGTATTGCGCTTGATACTGCTGCTACATGCGTCCATATCTGTCTATGCATCCGCTTCTCCAAATGCCATCTTGCGTGGGGGTTTAACCGCGTTCCCCAAGGACATTAATCATTTATCAGTGGTACCGGGACCCTAAATCCGAGGGCTGGGGTAAATATCTTCAACGGCAGACACTCCTGCCAGCACTGCCAACCGTGCATTTTACTACATCGTTACATGCCTCCTTCATTCTCGTTGCGAAGTATTCATTCGGATCATCAGCACCACTCGCTCGCAATCCGAAAATGAGAAGCGGCGACCCAAATTCTGACGAGCTGCACAAGCATCTGTTCGAGGAAGGTCTCAAAGTCCGGCGCAGCGTCGTCGGCGAAGCCTATGTCGAACGGGCCCTCGCCGACGGCTCGACCGAGTTTTCTCGGCCTGGGCAAGAGCTGGTGACGGAATGGTGCTGGGGTTATGCCTGGACACGGCTGGGGCTCGACCGGAAACAGCGAAGTCTCCTCAACATCGGCATGCTCATGGCGCTGAACCGGGCACCGGAGCTGGCTGTACACGTCCGGGGGGCGAGGAACAATGGGCTTACGGAACTGGAAATCAGGGAAGCTATTCTCCATTGCACAGTCTATTGCGGTGTGCCGGCCGGGGTGGATGCCATGAAGACGGCCGAGAAGGTTTTGAACGAGATGGCTGAGAAGGGGGAAGTGGCAAGAGAGCTCGGAAGCAAGGCGGCATAGAGGAATCGCTGTGAAGGAGTACATTCGAGACTCCGCCTCCGATTTCAGTCATTGAAGTGACCGAATATCAAATCAGGCACTTCATCTCATGCATTGCTCCATGGGTCGTCTTCCACTTGCTGAACTCGACTCCTGAGCCACCTGGACACCACAATCGGGCCTGGTAATTGCGTACGAGGTGGGAATAAATGCAGTTCCAGGTTTGCTTCTGAAGTCGAGCTCAGGCTTTCGATATGTTGATCATAGCACCAGGGCAATTCCGATTTGCCTAGCGGCAGGAAGCCATGTTCCATGTTTCCAACCCCGCGTCCCCCCTTCCATCGCTCCTGCCCGCAACGCTTCCGCTTCCAAGCTCCAGGCCGCTACCCCTCTTCACACCAACAACCTACACACGATCATGGATGCATCCGCAAGCGACACTCTCGACAACATCGTTGTGAACCTGAAGCCAAAGCGCTTCCTGTGCGCTCGCTGTCAGAGACGGTTTGCCCGACTCGAACACCTGCAGCGCCATGAGAGAACGCGTAAGTATGCTCCTATAACTTGGCTTCGGTGCTCGGCAGCTGTGCTCAACCTTGAACTGACTCGTCCTCTTCCCTCTTCCTAAAGATACGCGGGAACGGCCGTTCCCATGCGGGCGGTGTGAATCTCGCTTCACAAGAAGGCAGGTACCGTTCTGATTGGCCCATGTTCGTGTGGGTGGGCGGACTTTGACTGACTCGTACCCCAGTGACCTGTTGATACGCCATGAGCGGCTCTCGCACGGCAGTACGCGGGGGTCATCTCATCCGCAGAAAAGGCTGGACAAATCCTCCCCGTCTACACGGGTGGCGAAGCGATCGCGGCCGAAGAAGACATCCACGAACAATCAGGCATCTCCTGATGAGGAAGGATCGCGCCCAGACCTGTTTCCTAGTCTCCCACCAAGTCCGCCATACACCACGGCCGGGTATGCTATAGGAGAGCTACCAAATACCGGTCATGTGCTCTTCCAGCCCCCTGTCTGTCAGTCTCTTCAAAGGACTAGCGTCGACAGCATTCAGCTCCCTGATGATGCCACGGCTCAGCCTACCATGATTGATGCCATCCAGGGGCCTTCTGTCAACGGCGACATCGACGGCTCGATGAATCGATTTACGCGATTTCTTGAAGCAAATACCCTTGCCGCATACCATCTTTCCTCACCGGACACCATCGGGCAAGCCGACTTCCTTTTCTCCTTCGAGCCGTTCATGGGCTCCAGCGAGAACGAGATTTCCAACCTACACCAGCTTCAAGTCGATATCAACCACACGCAACAAACTTCATTCTCATGCTTCTGCTCCCGACTGCCTTCTGTACAACCGGATCATCAAAGATCTGACGCAAATCTCGGGCCATCTGTTGGCCAGCTGACCGGGCACAGAAGGGTTTTTGATGTGACATGTGATGCGAGGGAACTGATTCTGCAGAGGATGGCCGACTTTGCCGACGTCATCTCAGACTTCCAACTGCCCACCGGACTCTCGCTCTCGCGCTACATACGCGGCTACGTCGACGGTTTTCACGAGCACCTTCCCTTCCTGCATATACAGTCAATGTCAGCCTCGGCATCTTCTATCGAGCTGCTGCTTGCCATGGCTGCTGTGGGCGCTCAATACTGCTTCGAGTCGGAGAAGGGGGTCAGCCTTTTCCATGCGGCCAGGGCCATCGCCAATGAGCGCATCCGGCGAAGAGATGCGGGCTTGACTTGCGCTTCTCAACAGCACAACCAACCTGGAAGCTGCTCGAGATCGCCATCGCAATCTACTGGCATTGGACTGCCCTCGACCGTTGACGATTCCGCTGGGGGGAACCCAACTCATGATCTGATACAAACTGCCCAGGCGCTGCTCATTCTCATGGCAATGGCCACTTGGTCCAAGCATGGCGAGCTCTTGAGAGAGGCACTCGCAATTCAGAGTGTCCTTGCGAGCATCATCCGCGAGGACGGACTTCGCATGCCACCGCCCCCTGACCGGGACGGCGCGAGCTGGGAGGCCATGATGCGTCATGAATCCGTCATCCGAACCAAGTACATTGTCTTTTGCTTCTTCAACCTCCACTGCATTCTCTACGACATACCCCCGCTCATTCTGAGCTCGGAGCTCCAGATGAATCTCCCTTGCACCGCAGCCGAGTTCCGAGCTGACACGGCGGCTGCATGGGAAGAAGCGAGAAGGCGTGCTGAAGAGCCGTCTTCCTTTCATGATACCATTCGGTGGCTGTTTTCCAGAAGTAGCCCTGGTCAGGACATGACGACTCGGCATTCATCATTGGCTAACTACGTTCTGATCCACGGCATCATCCAGCACATCTTCTTCGTCCGGCAGAACGCAAGATGCCGGATTGACTTGCCGGATTCTGACTTGACGCAAGAAGACAGGGCATCGATCGACCGTGCACTGCGCAACTGGCAGATGAGCTGGGAGCTGAGCCCGGAATCATGCTTGGACCCGACCAGCGCACAAGGCCCAGTAGCCTTCAACTCAACCGCGCTCCTCCGTCTAGCCCACGTACGCCTCGCCATAGACACGGGACCGGAAAGGGCACTAGGAACCAGAGATCCCATTCAGATTGCCAATGCACTGCGAAGCGCTCCGGCCATTAAGAGATGCCCCAAACTCACGCGCGCTCTTCTCCACTCGGCGCATGCATTCAGTATCCCTATCAAGATCGGGGTACGGCTGGTGGCCAAGACGCAGACATTTATCTGGTCCATTCAGCACTCGCTGTCCTCGCTCGAATGTGCCCTACTGCTCAGCAAGTGGCTGGCAGCTATCTCGGCCGCACAGTGGCCAGGCACCGACGGCCAGCTCACAGCCGACGAGAGAAAGGTACTGGGTCTGGTCAAGACGATGCTGGATGAGACCGAGTTTGCTGTTCCCGACGAAGTATCTCGGGATATCGCGGCGGCAGCAAGGCAGCTCAACATCGGCATGCTGAGGGTGTGGGCAACCATCTTCAGGGGCTCGCAGACATGGCGCATTGTTGATGTAATAGGATCTTCGTTGGATTTGTACGCCGACATGCTGGAAGCTGCTGGCTAGGCTGCACTAGTTTGGCTTAGTCTCTGTCGGGAAGAGTCATGTCAACCACAAGCTTCCCGCCTTGGCCCTTGTGATACTCCGCGACGAGGTCGTTCAGATCAGACAAGCGAAAGATCCGGATGCGTGCCCTCACCCTGTACTCAGCTGCAAAACGCAGCATCTCCCTCAGCGTCCTGTTGCTGCCCACAAGACTCCCTACGACCGATATGTCGCGGAACACGAGGTCCCGCGCTGAGACATGAAAGCCCTTCTCAGGGAACGAGACTACCACACATCGGCCATGGTTTTTCAGCAGTGCCACGCCGTAATCGAACGCCTTCTGGCTCTCAGGCAGGATAACGACAGCGTCCAAGCCCATCTCCCCAGGCTCCTGCTTCCCGTCTTGCTGTCCGATCTCAGTCACCACTTCACCTGCATTTTCGGTCCTTGCGTCCACGATCATCGCTGCTTCTTGCCTCCCTTCAACGACCTCCCTCGCCAACCGCAGCGGGCCGTCGGCATTATCGATGCCCACCACCCTCAGCCCCATGGCAAGGGCGAATTGCAGGCCCAAATGGCCCAAGCCGCCTCCGCATCCCATCACCCCTACGCGCTGACCGGGCTTCAACCTACACCGCTTGAGCGCCGCATACACCGTGACACCGGCACACATCAGAACCGCCGCATCGACCGCGCCCATCCCCTCGGGGAGCGGCGCCACCTGCCTGTCGTCGACCACCGCATACTCGGCGAAGCCGCCGGGGGCGCTGATGCCGAGATTCCCCGCGTGCGGACAATACACCGAATAGCCCGGGGGGTCCCCATCCGCATCCGCATCCGTTTCGTCTGTAACACCGGCACGGCACTCGAAGCATGTTCCACAGGTGTGGAATGCGCGGCCGGGGACGCCAACGCGGTCTCCGGGGCGGAGTTTTGCATTAGACCCCGGAGGAACGGAGACGACCGTGCCCGCGAACTCGTGGCAGCCGATGTGGGGGAAGGAGGACGGGAAGGGCGGGAGCTGGCCTGCGGCGAGGACTGCGTCCGTGTGGCAATATGAGGCTGTGTCGACTTTGATGAGGATGTCGTGCGGGGAGGACTCCTCGAGTGTAGGGAGCGGGACGGAGCGGAGCGTGTAGGGTGTGTTGTAGGCGTCGAGGAACTGGGCTTTCATTGTGCGTGGGAGATCCGGAGATTCTGCCATGGCTGCTATGTCGGGTTTCTAGTTTTGTTTGGTTTGGTTGCGATCGGAGTGAGGGAGTTATGATGCCGATGCAGTGATCTCCTCGCCTCAAGTTTCTGGTGTCGTAGGTTGGAGTTTCCTCTAACCCCCAACGGCACTTGGCTATCTGCCGAGCTAATCCCCTTTCTTTGGAGAAGCTCGCGGGGTAGCTATTACCATCGTCTCAAGAGGGACGACTTGGAACTTCCCCGCACAGGATAGCATAGAACACCCAGCCGTGTGCATGCACATGGGGCCTGCTGTTCTTGGGCTATGAGGGGAGAAATGGCAGCCGAGGGTCTTATCTCTATGGGTTGAGTAACACAATCCAGTGTCAACCATCACCATCAGCACCACCACTACTATCTGGTCCTTAGCTCATGGCTACCGATTCCCCGGTTTGTGTGACCGTCTCGGCGCTCGACGGCGGCCACCTCACCCTCCCCGAGCGGCTCTTCGTCACCGATGCCGACCCCGAAAAGCGCGCCACAGTCCCGTCCCTGGCCTTCCTCATTCGGCATCCTTCCCCGTTACCTGCTGGCGGCAGCAAGGTGACGAGAATCGTCTTCGACCTCGGCATCAAGCGGGACCTCAGCGGCTACACGCCGGCACAGCGGGCACACATCGCCCAGCGCCAACCCGTCATCACGGATCCGGACTGTGCTGCCAGTCTCCGTAGCAGCAAAGCAGACAAGCCTCTGGATCCTGCTAAGGACATCGACTTTGTCATCCTCAGTCACGTCCACTGGGACCACGTAGGGACACCGTCTGATTTCCCCCGTTCCACCTTTGTCGTCGGCTCCGGCACGCTGGACCTGCTCAAGAACGGCGCTGGTCCTCTGTACCCAGCCGAGCTATTCAACGACGACGAGCTGCCGGCCTCTCGCGCGGTCGAGTTCCCAGCTGTGCCAAACGGCGCCACGGTGCCAGCAGAGACACCCAAACACACACCAACCCCGCCCGACACAGCCGCCATCCTGCCTGCCTCGGCGGCGGGTTGGGCGTGGCGGCCCCTAGCTGGCTTCCCCGCCGTGCTGGACTTCTTCAATGACGGTAGCATGTATGTCATCGACAGCCCGGGTCATCTGTTTGGCCACGTCAACCTGCTTGTGCGCCTCGCGCCGCGGCGGTATGTCTACCTCGGCGGCGACTGCTGCCACGACCCGCGCATCCTGAGTGGCGAGAAAGGCATTGCCATGTATGACGACGGGCGGGGCGGTATGAGGAGTGTGCATGTGGATACTGGTGTGGCGGCCAGGACGTTGGAGAGGATTAGGGACTTTGTCAGGGAGAGGAAGCTCGGAGGGGATGAAGGGGAAGTCGAGGTGGAGGTGGTTGTTGCTCATGATGCTACTTGGAGGGAGAGGAACAGAGAGAGGTTCTGGCCGGGTAATTTGTAGATGTTTTACTAGTTAAGGGTAGTGTTATAACAGGTGCTGAGAACTGTCCGTGATTCTATACCCGTCGTGCATTATCTAATTCAGAACTGGACCTAAAGCTGTTGAACTTCGTATCTATGGGCTCACCTGTGTTTATTTACGCCGTCATCGTGACAGATACGAATCAAGGCAGAGATGCTGCTTCGGGATTTAAGAGCAGGTTTCTCCAACGCAGCCGGTCTTCCCCAACCAGCACAAGCATAGCGGGTGTGTGCTGCGGGGAAGGCATGTGCAACCCGGGTACAACGCTGGTCAACTGCCGGAGCGGTTCACGTGGAAGCGTGTGTAACTAGAGATCGAGTCGAACATATCCGTCTCAGTAATGTTCACTGAGAACGGACTGTCTCAACTCTGGGAACATCGTTCTCGGCTTCAAGTTGTTGCTGTGCCCTCCCTTAGAGTCAGGAGAAGAAAACACTACTATGCCTTCTACGCCAGCCGACACAGTGGCCTTCATCGGTATGGACAGTACCAAGGATTGAATACCTCCTTTGTAGGATGCCCTCACTAACCACATTAACCGCGTCCAGGCCTTGGGGTGATGGGATATCCCATGGCCAAGAACCTCCGCGCAGGACTGGGCCCCTACAAGAAACTATTAATATGCGATGTCAACTCCAATGCTCTCCACCGCTTCAAGGAAGAGACGGAAGGGAAAGGGCCAGTGGAGATAGTCGGCAATGGCTTCGAAGCAGCCAAGGCGGCAGTAAGCTACCTAGCTACGCTGGCTGAACCGGTAGAGCCATGCTAATATTTGATCTAGAACGTGGTCATAACGATGCTTCCAGGCTCAGAAGCCGTCAAGACTGTCTACGTGGACCCTCAAACCGGCATCCTCGCCGGGGTGGCCGCAGCAGCAGCAGCACAAGATGACTCAACTCCTCCACCGGGACACAAACTCATCATGGAGTGCGGCACCATCGAAAGCGACACCATCCTCGCGGTTGCCAAAACCGCAGAAGAAGTTCACGGGGTGACCTTCGTCGACGCGCCCGTGTCAGGGGGTCCGATGGCGGCGGAGAAGGCAACGCTGACATTCATGGTGGGCTGCCCGCCGTCTGCCTCGGCCACAGTCTTCCCGCTCGTCAAGTCGCACCTCCAACACATGGGCAACCCGGAGGGCATCTTCCTGTGCGGCGACGTGGGTGCTGGCACCGCCTTCAAGGTATAGATATTAAATACTCATTATTTCCATATTTATCTACTTGATCAAGGAGAGAAACTAATATAAGATAATCAGATCATCAACAACTACCTGAGCGCCATCACCTCCCTCGCAGCCGCCGAGGCGCTGAACATCGGCGTGAGAGCCGGGCTGGACCCCAAGCTCCTGACGGACGTGATCAATGTCAGCGGCGGGCAATGCTGGGTCACATCCAAAGCGAACCCGGTCCCGGGGGTGCAGCCCGATGTGCCCAGCAGCAGGGGCTACGAGGGCGGGTTCCGAATTGAGCTGTGCGCCAAGGTGCTGGGCATGGGGTCGCGGCTGGCCGAGATGGTCGGCGCGAGGACGGTGCTGGACCGGCCGACTCTGGACGCTTTTGGTGAGGCCATGGCTGACGAGAGGTACCGCGGCAAGGATGCCCGGGTCGTGTATAAGTGGCTAAATGAGAGCGAGAGGAAGTGAGGGTAACCAAGGGCCACTGGTTTAGCCTGGTGGGAAATAGATGGTATTGTTGCGTCAGAGCTTGTTTTCTTTTCATCCAGGGGTAGTAATTCTATAGTTGCTTCACAATTATTTTGTTATCTTCAGATCGATTTCTGCAGCCCTCTATGCTCCTTGCCAGTCACCGTTACTAATCTCATCTACCACCTGATGACCTTTTGTGGGAAGAACTCGTCAATAAGCTCCAGGTAGTATGGCTGGGAACCATTGTTAGCCACAACACGCTCGTTTGAGTTACCTGGAAAAAAAATAAAAGAAGAAGCTCACCTTTAGCTCCTCCACCTTCGGTACATCGTCCGACTTGCTGTACAGATCGTACGGGTTGAATGCGTGGACCGCGTTCAGCAGCACCTCGTCGCCCTCGGCCATGAACTCGCGGTACGCGCCCTCCTTGTGCCACGGGTAGAAGGAGTGGAAGCGGATCATGGCGAGCGCCTCGCGCGGCAGCGTGCTCTGGTCCTTGACCACATGGTACAGGTACTCGTCGTGGCCCCAGCTCATCATCAGCTTGTCCATGCCGCAGCCCGGCGAGTACATGCCGTACTTGGTGCCGTAGACCTCGTGCCGCGAGTCCGGGTTCGCGCTGAAGGTCTCCGGGTAGATGCACCGCTCGTCGAAGCGGCAGCCGACGGGGAAGGTGTCGCCCACGACGTCCCACTGGCCCTCGCAGCAGTCGTCAAAGAAGAGCATCAGCTTGCCCAGGTCGTGGATCAGCCCCGTTAGCTGCATCCACCGCGGCTTGCCGTCGCGCCGGATCGCCTCGGCGCTCTGCAGCAAGTGGTGGATCTGGCTGAGCTCGGTGTCCGGGTCGCTGTCGTCGATCAGCGTGTTGAGCTTCTCGATGGCCTCCCAGATGGTCATCTCGGCCCGCTTCCGCGTGGGCGAGTAGAAGCGCTCGCGTGCCGCCAGGTTGTGGGCCACTGTCTGTTTGGCGTGCTGCTCGGCGTAGAAGCTCTTGACTCTGTCGCAGGCGTCCTCGTATTGCCGGAATGCCGTCTTGTCTTTCTCGGCGTCAAAGTGTGATTCATCGTCGAAGGAGGGCCCGTCCTTCAGGATGTTGACCGTGTCGACGGCGTCGGATATGGCCTCGAGCGCTGCCCCATTCCGGTGAACCGGGGCGGCGTGAACGGCTGCTGCTGCCATTGCTCTTGTGTCTCTGAAGCGACAGAAGTATGAAGTGTCAGATACTGCTGGTCGTCCTGACTCCCGTGTTCAGACCAGCCCGCTGGTTAGTTATTCGAAAGAGCGGGTGCTGTGCTGATGGACACTTGGGGATCACTATGCTGATAGTGACAATTGCTGTCTAACGGACACAGCTGAACGGGAGACTGAAAGACTAAGGAGGGCTGCAGAGCGAAGTTGCCACCTCAAGAGCGAACTTGTCGGGGACAGACTGCGACTTATAGCTCTAACTTATCCCTGCCCATCCGAAAGGTGCCATCTCACAACACTAGCATGGCTAACGTAGCCATGAATGACTACTGATTTAGTCAGAGTGGAGGTTGGAAGCATGCGCAGTAGCAGGAAATACGGACACGGCAACCTGGCCGATAACCTTCGTTATGGAACGAGAGTGGTGAACTCGCGTCATGAGATTTGCGATTGGCCCGGTTGGACGACTCCTGATCAACGCCCCCTCCGTCCCCACGACGGGGATCAGGGACTGAATACGGAAAGAATGCGAGAAAAGTTCCATGCTCCTTTCGTTCCACAAACCATCCATAGCCACGAATCTGAGATAACGTCCCACTGCGGAGTTGTTCCAGGGTTCGTGCAACGGATCCCCCACGTGGCTAACGATAGATTTTGATTCAGTTCCCGTCAACCGATGGCCAGATGGGGTTCGGTGGGCTAGATTTGTGTCATGACCGGCCAAAATTCCCGGTTTCAGACCAGATGTGGGAAGTGGTGGCGAGGACCCTGCGCTGGCCAAAAGCAGACTTCCTGGTCCGGAAACAGGCAAGTTTGTCCGATGATCGACCAATGGGATGTAACGGTCTCGTCGGCTTGCCCCTCTCCGTCGAACCGCAGATTTTCGGGACTTCCCTTCCAGGAACTGAACCTGTTGTCCTCCCCCTCCCGAGTCAGGTGCGGGAGCCAGCGGTTAGCGCGCGACACATGGTCAATGTTGAAACGGGATCCGGAACATATTATCTGCCCAAAAAGGCTGGTTCCTGCAATGCGAAGTTTCGACCGAGACGTCAGATTCGTGAGCCCCAGGAACTTGGCCATAAAGCATCTAAGCTGCCACCACCACGAAAGGCCGCCCATCAACCCTATGCCGGCACGGGACTTCATAAAACCTCGCCACCAACAAATATGACCAGTACAGCACTGCCCCCGCGAGACACGCTCTTTGGTTTATGATTTCCTATCCGATGCAAGCCCCGCCGCCGTTCATGTTTCGTACAAATCAGCTGCGCACGGCTCGACACTCTTGATTGGCCTCCCGCTCATGCCAACCGGCCGTCTTGGATTGGGCAAGTCACTGGATAATACCCCGCGCGTTGCCGTATTGAGTTGCGGGGTGATGTTAGACGAGCCAGAGATGTAGAAGTAAGCATGATAAAGGGAAAATCGGCCCCCAGGAACAAAGCTCGCTTGTGATGTGGATATATGAGGTGATGTCGTATTGAGGCTCCCTTATAACCGCCTCGGGAGCCATTCCCACATCGGAACCGAGTAGCCATGATAAGCCAAGGCCTGGTCCTGCAGGGCACAGTAGGTATGGCGTGCCGAATCCCGGAGACATCCGATCCAGGAGCAGCAGGGAGCGCTGAAGTGGTCCATGGCAGCATCGTTGGCATCCCACATGTCATAGTCACCATCGGTAACCCGAGTCATTGTTTCTCCCGTTTCCTTTGGGCTTTCCTCTCCGCCTTCATCAATCAGTCTGAGCCGCGTTTGGTGGCGTTTTCTCGTGGGGTCTTCTCACCAACGTGTCGTATCGCCCCCAAACATGGAGCATATGCAGGATAACCTTCTCGGTCGGCCGTGCGTGATTTCTTTGCGTCTGTTCCAGAATTGCCAGCATCGCGTCTTGCTCTTCGACTCCATCAAAGTAAGAACCGACTGTCGCGCGTCAGAACCACGGCCACGCTAAGATCATGTGATGTGAGGAGGACGCCCACTTACAGGCCGAAATAGCCATGCAGGCCGTGAAAATGCCAGGCGGCGTCCACTGATTCCCACACCCGGTGCCGCAGATCTCCCGGACCGTCTTTCGAATGCTCTCCTGGATATGGCAGTCAGTCAGCTGGCAGTACTTTGGCACCGGCCATGACGAGCAAAGCTTGTTTCAACAGACCTGTATTTCGTCACGGCTTGCGGGACTGTTCTGATGGCTCAATAGGAAGAGCCTTGCGAGCAGATGATGCGTGACGCCGATCACTGTTGCACGCCACGGGTTCAGATTGTCAGCCCACGCTGTCGACCGATGGGAAGCGGGACCAGACCTGCCTTGACAACTTCGATGATACCAGATCTCGGGGAAGACGGCCGAATCTTGATGCTCTCTGAAGATGGGATCATATGATCGGGGCTTCCTCTCCAACCAGCGTTGATTCCACCGGTTCAATTCATCCCAGCGGTAGGGCTGGTGATGCCCAGGGTCGAAGGAGAAATTGAGGACATCAGCACAATGTACGACGGCCCGGTTCGCCCAAGTGTAATCGTCCGCATCGCCGAGTGATCTGTCGAAAAGGCCCGGATGGACGAGGTTCAAACCCACTGGCCGTCTCTTCTCAACCGCACTGTATATCTCCTGCCGCAAACCAATCCAAAAGGACGCAGCACCAAGAGTACCAGGCTCGAAAGACTGCTCTCGGACGAACTTGTGCATGCCTGGGATGTGGCCGCTCCCAGCAGCCTTGTCCTGGTCGATATCACCCTCGTCATTGTCGTCATACAGTGCAGCTGCCATGAAGCATTAGTCTGCAGGCTTCGAAGCTTCCCTCTTCAAGCAACGGCTGACGCACCGTTCATTTCCTCCATCACCTGGAGAATGATAGTTGCGGCAAAAAGCTGCTCGGTCCAACCGGATTGGTAGCTGGCGCTGATCAAGGCATCCTTCATGATGTTGATGCAAGCTTCATTGTACATGTCAGCGAGTTGGTTGTACCTTCTCCTCATGTTGTCGTCGCTGTGAGTCTGACCCAGGTGTCGTGCCGAAAGCGCAAACATGGCGTTCAGCAGGACTGGATAGTCCCTCGCCTGCTGCGGTACAACGGTCTCAAAGGTATCTGGGAACAACGCCTTGTCAATACCCGTGGCTAGTTACAGATCCTGCTGCGAATGCAATCAGATCCACCCGGGTCAGCACGTACGATTTGGATCACATAAATCGAGCTAAGACAAGTGTCTGTCAGATGTACTGTGCTAGCTCTACTTGACCAACAGTGGGAGTGCCGGGTACCTTACCCATACGGCCAGTTTCTCCACGAAATGGCGGAAGAGGCGAGCTTCTTCTCGGTCTGTCAACGGCCAGCTCGGACAGCTTGGGACGGGAGGATTGATGACAGAAGAGATCATCATCAAACGCAAACGCTCCGGAGGCGACGCCGCCCGGAAACGAGGCGGGCCAGTAGCAGGCAGCGGTGGGGTTGGGGTGGGCGAGACATCGGAGGTGATAGTGGGCGAGCCGCAGACGGTCTCAAACTCGTCTGGCCCGCTATCTGGACTCGAGGCATCGTTGGCCGCCGTCCTGGACTCATCGATGAACACCACTTCGCGTGCCGTCACGGTCAGAATGCTGCGCCTTCCACGATGGACCTGAGCTGGGAGAAGACAGAACCCACATCTTCTTGGCGTCCTGACCCATCTCTGTTTCTGGGTGAACTTGAACTTCTCTGCCCTCGCACAGTGGAAGTCAGTAGGGACATTCCCAGCAGCACAGCGGAGGGTTGACCGACTCTCATTGGTCTCGCGTATTCTGAGCCCGGGCGGGTTGCATGTCTTGCCCGCGTTCAGACATCTGCCGCAAGTTGGTGTCACCCTATCGCCTGCAGCGCAAAGTTGTCAGTTCAGCGCACAGAACGGCAATTTCCCCCGCGGTCCGTTGTTTCGCGCTGGCGCTGGAGAAGAAAGTTCGAGCAGGCAAGTGCGCAAACTAAGTGGGGAACTGACACTTGAGGTGATGTTTCCGGCATCTGGCACTGTCCCTTGGGTCAGCAAAACCAAAACCGATCCGGTTGGTTCCGAGCACCCGGGCGGGCAGCCGGGGAGCGAGTCAAGCGACTCACCATCCGAACTTTGCGAGGCTTCGGGGAGGCGAGCCCGGGCCGGATGTGGTCGTAGCCGTGGACGGGTCGGACGGTGGCATTGGCCGCCTGCTGTGTCGACAGCTGCACGCTCGCACCAAGAAAATTGTCGCATGGGAACGACCAGTGGAGTCCGCAATGGGCGAGGTGGTCGGTTTGTGAGAGGGATCTTCCAGGTTGGAACATGGAGGGTCACGAGCTCGCACCTTTCTAAGCCTTGCCCTGAAAAGTGGAAGGCCCAGCTCGCCGTGGCTGACCTGGGAAATTACTGCCGATTTGAACCCCCGGCGCAAGGGACCCCGCAATTGCGGGCAGGAACGATCCGGCTTGAAGATTCACGACGTTCGCGTCTGCACCCCGCGAAAAGGATGGGGAACCGGCTGTTAGAGTTAGAGAAGCGAAGCCAATGGTCGCATCCGCGGATGGAGCTTCCTCAGAGATGGCCCGATTCTTTGATCTTCGCTCTCGGCGCTCAGCGCTGGGAAGACACACCAAAAACAGCTTCGATCGAAGCTCCTTCAAGAATGCAACGCGACAATCGGCGGCACACCAATACAATGCATCCACGGACACACCAGCCGTTAATCACCTTCCCCTCTCGAGGTAGCTGCCCAGAGCTGTCCTCACCGAGACGACCCCGGAACATCTCGCACCCACCACTGGACGTTGCGGGTTGAACAGGGGCAGGGATACAACAGGTCGCGAACCTGGGGATTTCTTTACGATCTTTGGTTCTTGTTTACCCCACCAACAGTCGACTCCACTGATATTCCGCCCGCCCGCCGGGGTCCATGTGAATCTTCGAGAAATCTCTCTTCAGGGCTTGAGAGGGCGGTCCGGACAGTATTCGGACCTTCTACTTAAGTTCCGACCATATCCCGCATTTCCATTGATGTATGTAGCACGACCTCTTACCTCCATCCACATCACTCAAACTACATACCTACCAGGAACGAGGGGTGGTCGGCATCAAGATGTCCTCGAACGATGTTCCCAAGTGCGTTGCGCCCTCTGGGAACGCAGCAGACGAAAAGGCCCAGCACGCCCAGGACCACACCGCGGACCATGTTATTCAGGGCGCGAAGATGGCGACGGAAAAGGAGCAGAAGATGACCTTGCTTGAGGGCATCCGGCTGTATCCGCATGCTATCATGTGGAGTGTCCTCATTTCGACGTGCATCGTGATGGAAGGGTACGATATCTGCCTGATCAACAACTTTTGTGGGTATTTTCGTTGCTGTCGTCTTGTCCATTCTCTTCATATTTTCCCGTACAGCTAGCTGACTGATGGCGTTGAAGATGCTATGCCCCAATTTAGCAGAAAGTACGGCGAGCAGCTGCCAAACGGCGACTGGGAGGTGCCAGCCCCGTGGCAAGCCGGTCTCAGCAATGTGAGTCCCGGCTTCTTTTATCCAATGATCTAATTGCGGTGCAGGGATATGCGCTGCGGATTTCGGCACGGGCCGCTCGATGCCCTCCCTTTCAAGTTTGTTGAAGAAAAGATCAGACGAACTGACCGGTGGATCCTCCGCTTCAGGGTGCCAATGTCGGCGAACTCATCGGATTGCTTATCAACGGCTGGGTGTCAGAACGCTTCGGATACCGATGGACTGTCATCGTGTGCCTGATGCTCATTAATTGCTGGACGGCCTTGTTCTTTACGGCCCAGAACGTGCAGACGCTGCTGGCAGCTGAGATTCTCTGCGGTATTGTATGCGACCCTGCCCCTGGAGCAGGACCTGTGGGAGGAGAAGCGCTAATCTACCCTTTGTAGCCATGGGGCGTCTTCCAAACCCTCACCATCACATACGCATCCGAGGTTTGCCCTGTCGCCATGCGTGGCTACCTGACAACCTACGTGAACTGCTGCTGGGGCATCGGGCAGCTCATCGGAATCGGTGTCATCATGTCCATGCTGGACCGGACTGACGAGTGGGCATATCGGATCCCTTACGCACTGCAATGGATGTGGCCCCTTCCGTTGGCTATCGGGATTTTCTTCGCCCCCGAGTCTCCCTGGTGGTTGGTTCGGAAGGGGAAGCTGGCCCAGGCCAAGAAAGCCTTATTGCGTCTGACTAGCTCGAGTCGGGATACGGACTTTGACCCGGATGAGACGCTGGCCATGATGGTGCACACAACGGCATTGGAGGAGAAGACCATCAGCGGCGCGACCTACTGGGATTGCTTCAAGGGCCATGACCTGCGGAGAACTGAGGTAAGACAGCGTCCTCGCCGATTGTGGAGATCTCTGACCGACTGACCTGATGTGAAAAGATTGTCTGCATGGTTTGGGCCATTCAGAACCTCAGCGGCAACTCTTTCTCCAACTACTCGACATACTTTCTCAGACAAGCTGGACTCGACCCCAACGACGCGTACAAGTTTTCAATGGGTCAGTATGCCCTCAACGCGGTCGGCGTGTTCGGAGCCTGGTTCCTGATGAGCCGCGGCATCGGCCGCCGCGCTCTCTATCTTTACGGCCTGTGCGGGCTATTTGCGATGCTCCTAATTCTCGGCTTTTTGGGTCTCGTCCCCGAGGCGCACCGGCGAGAAGGGTCTATCGCTACCGGGAGCATCATGCTTGGCTGGGCCTTGACGTACCAGCTGACAGTAGGGACTGTCTGCTACTCGCTGGTGGGCGAGATCTCGTCGCGGAGGCTGCAGATCAAAACGGTGGCTCTTGGCCGCGTGTTATAGTGGGTCCTTCCCTCCTTCGGGATTGTATTGAACCCCAACGACGTGCTAACCTATTCTAGCATCATTGTCGGCATCATTTGTGCCGTGGTGACCCCTTACATGCTCAATCCGGGGGCATGGAACTGGGCGAACTATGCAGGCTTCTTCTGGGTCCGTGAACTCTCTCCCCCTGCTCCTGGCTGTGAACATCGTGCTAACCAGTTTTCCAGGCTGGCCTGTGTTTCCTCTGCATTGTCTACACCTATTTCCGCGTGCCTGAGCCGTCTGGCCGCTCGTTCGCCGAGATGGATCTGCTCTTCGAGAAGGGGGTCAGCGCCCGCAAGTTTGCTACGACCAAAGTAGACGTCTTCGAGGAGGACGTTGACAGCGATGTCATCAAGAACTACCACCATCACTCCAAGGTACAGCGTGTAGAGTACAGCACTGGTAACCCATAGCACCATATCCGTAGGCTTGACGCGATTTAGCAGCAGCCGATCTTTCAAGTCAAGAACCCTTAAACACACTCTCACACGATCTCATTGAATGACGACATTATTATTAGAGATGAGTACGGATACAGCCACTGCAAGCCGTCGGGCAGGGCCGCCCCTGTTGCGTATAAAGCCCGAAGACGGAAATCACACTAGAAGTCGTCATTTCTCGCCTGCAAGAGTGGTGGCTATAAGCCTATCTATAACTTGGTCTCGTGAGAGTAAGTCGAGGAAAGGTACCTGGTAATCATCTCATCGCTAAAAGAGCTGTACTATACCAAACTCACCTCGATAGTTTAGGCAATAAGCAGTCAAGTAAACAGAATCGAAATAAAAAAATGAAATAAATGGAAAAAGACGTGAAAAAGAGACGAAAGAGAGAAATGGAGGGAAAGGGCATGGCTGCCACATAGGTGCACAGCATGCACCACAGCATGCACAGTACTGTGTACAGTGTCTTCACCCGTATAGACGCTACGACCTAAGGCACCCAACCGCCCGGACAGGAGTAAGTTGGTCTAAATCTCGGCTGTCGACTATCTGAGAAATCGCAGGTGAGTAGAAGACGGAATGTGCTCGACAGGTTGAGCTGCAGATGGAAGAATATCTCGAGCGCCCAGTTGAGTGCATTGCTGATTGCGCAGTCGGCGAGGTTGGTACACAACCGGGGGAAGAGAGTTACCAAGGAGCACAGTGTAATCCGTAACGGACGCGGCTAAAACCACCCACACGCCCCGCTAAAATCACCACATCCAGCAAACCCCAAATTTTGGGCAAGTGAACACTGCACGATAACACCAACGAGCAGTTAGTGGTTAGTGGTTACAGTTCTGGTGATGATTGGGGCTTTGGGTTATGGCTGGGACTTAGGGTTATGGCTCTGACTTCGGGGTAGTGGAAATACCTATGGAAGAAAGACGACCGGTCGGTGTTGGTTTGTATGTACGATCGTGTCCCAAAAGCGATGGGGTAGTTTGTGGTTAGGGTTATGTATGGCAAAGTGTTCCAAAATTGGTTAGATGGGCTTGATTTTAGCTGGGCATCTAGATGGGTGGTTTTAGCCGTGTCGCAGTGTAACAAGTCGGTGCCAGCAACACCGGCCAAAATGCTCATTGAACCCTTGGGGTATCGCAGATTCCTGGGTACCTTAGGCACAGGACCAGGGTGTTTGTTGGGAGGGTCCCGTCGACAGCCATCCCCAACCTCAGGCACGGTGACGTTGAGCTGCCGGCTCCAAACGGAAACGCAAGGTTATTACTCGGGGTCCGAGAGCTTTTCAACCGATGTTTAGAGGGGGCTTCCGAGCGAGCAAAGCCCGCACAGACCCCCGAGTAGCGCCTCTCATCCCAAGTCGCAACATCTATTACGCAGTACATAGTTCAATTGTTGAGAAGCTACAGGTATATAATAAGGCTTTGTGTCGCGTGCTTGTGTGTCTCGCCTTTTCTGCGTTCCGCGCCCCTCGTTTCTTCGCACTCGAATAACGCAGAACTTGGAAGCCCCATCGCTTGGCCGAGCCGATCGCCAACCCGCCCCACCTCCAACGAGGTCATTCCACCCCTCAACTCACGAGGCCGTCATTCCAGGTTTCTTCAAGAGAACACATCGTTTTGGCAAGGGAATATCGACAACCAAATCACTCGACATCGACGGAAGCGATACAAACACAAGATGGCGAGCGCAGCAAACCCAACACCGACGCATACTCCGCCCGGGCCAAATGTCCCGCGTCCTAAGGGTAAGCCCCTAAGCTTAGATGTGCCATCGAGAGATTGTTGGGCGACGTCGCTAACCAGTTCCCTCTCCCTTCCACTACCAGGAATCCTAAAGAACGCGTCATACCGCAGCTCCCCTCCGGTCTCACCAATCTGCAGCCACGGCGCACCGCTCTCCGACCACCCGCTGACGCCAAAGGAGGCCAAGGAGCTCACTATCATCAACACCCAGTACAATGCGGGACACCGCCGCTCCTCATCGGCCGCCGGCTCACGGCCCGGTGGATTCCGCCGACAGAGCTCTCTGCCGCCCAGCCAACAAGGCGACGGCGAAGAGGAGCAGGGCCAGCGCTTAAAGTGGGACGAAGCGAACCTGTACCTGACGGAGCAAGAGCGGACCAGCACCATGAAGATAAACGAGCCTAAGACGCCCTATGCCAAGCACTATGACCCGGCCGAGGACCCGTCCGACGACGACGAAGACATGGCCGCGCCGATCGATCCCAACAAGACCGACTTGGACAAGATCGATGGTGTTAAACAGCGTTCCACCCACCGACGGCCAGGCGGCGCCGGCACCGCCCACGACGAGATCCCGAGCCTGTCGCTGGGCGAGCCGGAGGAGGAAGTGCCCGAGCACGACTTCGTGCCGTCGTCGCGGCCCCGCGCGGTGCACGTCGACAGTAATGACAGCTCACACGACACGGACGGCGAGGAGTACATGGTGGGGCTCAGCGCCGAGGAGCGGGAGAAGCACCGGCGGTTTGAGGAGATGCGCAAGAAGCACTACGAGATGAAAGACGTGGCGGCGCTGCTGGGGCATCCGGAGAAGCTGATGGATGAGGACGAGGACGAGGATGAGGAAGATGAGGAGCAGCCGCCGGTGCCACCTCTCCCTCAGCGGGTTAATGGGTCGTCGTAATTGCGGGTTTATGGGTTGTGGACATCATAACAGACCCGGGGGGGTGTACTGGGGGTATGGACGATGTAACGAGGGGACGGACACGCAGCGCATGAGACTATGGACGCCATCGATGGTGGAGCAATTGTTGACCATACGGAGGAAGTAATTGGCTTATGTTCTATTTTGATTTCGGTGGCGGGAGGAAGTGAGGACGCGAGGGATATCCATGCTTTTGTACATTGGCGGATGTGGTGGTTTCAAGACTCACGGTCTGTTACTGGATGCTTTATAGCTCGTGGCTCGGGTTCGTGGTTCAATGACATACCCTTCGATTGCTCTAGCAAACTGGGCATCATCTACACCCCTATCGGGGCAACTGCCGTCGATATTCACCTGGACACAGGTGAGGAGCAGGTATCTTCAGAATTGTGCTACAATAGCCCCTTCCGAGCCAGCTCAACTTTCCTTGCCGCCTCGCCAGCCTTGAACCCGCCCTTGGAGATGCATATTCTCTGTCCCTCAGCAAGCTCGAACTTGTCCTCGTGGGATGGCCATTGGCAGGGGCAGTGGTGTGGGAAGTGTACGCATGCTGATGTATTCCACGGTCAGCCATGACCAAGCCAATACCTCAGAACCGATGACTCGGGTAACCTACCTAACGTGTCTGGGCATAGATACTTGTCGCAGTGCGAGCGCGCATACTGTGCGCGGTACACTGACGAATCGCTCGGGACATTCTGGGGCTGCTGGTGGTGGTGCTGTTGGCCGCCGCCGCCAAACATCTGATCGAAGAAGCCGAACTGCGCCGAGACGACGCTCGCCAGCGCGAGAAGCAGAAGGGCAAGGAGGCGCATTGTGTGTGGCAGCAGTGCTCAAGAGTATCGATGGAAGGGTAGTTCAAGTTGCCCTTGCGGCTTGTTGCGCGCAAAAGATGCGGATGACCCTGCAAGTGACGTGCCTGCAGGTGGTTGAACCGACAGTGCTGTCTGTCGCATTCAGAACATTTGTGACTTGGCCGAATTGACGATCCAGCGTTCTTATCTTATCGCAGCGCTGCACCCTGCTGACTCAGCAGAAAATTCACCCGAGCATGCAACATCCGAGAAGCAGCGCTGCTTGCGTTCTGGTCCCGTTTCGGTGGTTGCTAGTCCCGGGATCTCGTGCTCCAACCCAGCAACTTCAATTGGCGCGAGATACACGCGCGAGTCGGACCCAATGCATCTCGCACGACTGCAGCGGCCCCTCCAGAGGGCTGCTGCCAGCGGTAGCCGACCATTCAGTGCTGTTCTGCGGGCGACAACAATAACGAGGACGAGTCTGGAAGAGCGGTTAGCCCATCTCCGCATTTCCTCGCCGACCGCTGCCAATGCCGCCGTGGAGGGTAGGCGGTATGCCTCCGTCAAGTCGCAGGGGGCCTACAAGGTCAAGTCGAAGAAGACGATACCCAAGAAGATGGGCGCGAAGAAGACCGGCGGTATGTTGCGTTTGCTCTGATACACGGCACAGGGCGGCAGGCGCCGCCTTGCTGATCTGTTTGTTCTACCCCAGACCAGTACGTGATCCCCGGAAACATCATCTACAAGCAACGCGGCACAATATGGCACCCTGGCGAGAACACCATCATGGGCCGCGACCACACGATCCACGCCGCCGTCGCCGGTTACGTCAAGTACTACCGAGACCCCGCACGCCATCCCAAGCGCCAGTACATTGGCGTCGTCTTCAACCGCGAAGATAAGCTGCCGTATCCGCCAGGGACGCCCCGTCGGCGCAAGCTCAACCTTGTGGCGGTGCCCCGGAAGGTGGAGGAACCGGTCAAAGAGACGACATCACCCAGCGGCATTCCGCTCTCGGTAACGCGGCACGAACTAGTCGAACAGACCGAGACTCCCCAGGCGGAACAAGCGGAACAGGTTACCGCCGCCCCGGAAGAGAAGGTTCCTCTAACCGACGGCAACTCGGTCGTTGTCAGCCTGGTCAAGGAGAAGCTCCGGAGCAGACAGATAGGCCAGGCCAAGAAGGAGGCACAGAGGCTCGAGAAAGAGAAAGAGCTTGAGGCGCGCAAGGCGACGCGCGTGTTCCGCCTGCAAGACGATTACAGCTATCGCGAGAGCAACTGGGAGATCGGCCGGCTCGTGGGCGACGTCGGTGCCGTCCCCGGCGCCGAGAAGACCGAATCGAGGAAGGCCAAGTTCCGCCTGCGCAGGAGGAAACGCGTGGTCCACTTCAAGGGCATCAAGAAGCGGAAGCTGGCCAAGGCTGCGCGGCGCGAGGAGTACAGGAGACTGGTGCGTGCGAAGCGGGAACGGAGCCTGCTTGAGAGACGCGAAGCGGCCGCTGCGGTCCAGAAGGCCACCGAGGCTGCTACTGCAGCGGCGGCGGTGGCGGCTAAGGCAACGAAGGCGGACGAGGCCGAGGTTAAGGCTTAATGATCTCTGGCATTGGGAAGGTTGTGGACAGCCGAGTTGTGAGCTGCGGTACCCTACATCCGGACGATATATCGATGTGTCCAAAGACGCTGTACAATATCTTGTTACAAATAGAGTCTGTTGATGCCCTGTATTTTTGGAGCGTTGCAAGGCTTGTTTCCCGGGGGGAAGTGTGAGTCCTTTCCGGTCTTTCAGCTGTACCGGGAGTGTCCCAACTAACTGGCTGCGCAGGATGCCGAACACATTTGTAGTGGGCTCGATGTGGCTGAGTCAATGTCTTGGTGTGGTTTGCCCCTGCAACATTCCTTAGGCTGGTTTGCTCTCCCTTGCGCCTGGGCAGGTGACGACAAGGCGTTGGAATGTAGAAGCAAAACAATGAACGGCAACAAACACTGTCGTGGAGTTCTGTACCTTCAACCTTTGTTTCCTTTTTACAAGATGTTGCCGCACCCGGGGATAGCTTTGTGCGACCGAACCCAGCCTCGACAGCTGCAGAGCGGATGAGAACTCCCTAGTCTCGCCTTCTGCTTGCCTCAATCATTTCCGATACAGACCATGAATAGCACTGAGAAAGCTGTTTACACTACCTGGGCTGAGGAGCAAAGCAGGCTCCTTGATGACCACAGGGACAGCAACAGCACGTCCAGCCTCGTGGTAACCAGAACCTATACAGCTCGTACGCCTCCAAGGGGCCTTGCCGGCTCTCCGCGCAGAAACGGCATCGTGTTGGATCAGAGCGTCCGAGCCATATTTAGCATGAGAGCCGCATGCGAGCCGCGGCCAGGCGGGGTTCGCAGCCGAAGTCTAGAAAGATATTGTGATGGTTGTAGGGTCCCATCTTCCAAATCTCGCGATTTATTTCATGTTTATCCCGCCTCTTTGAGGACTTCTGTTAACGACATCTACAGCACCGACGCCAAACCATATGAGCCAAAGCAACCCTATCAATACTAGGGGGGAGGGACTTGTACCTCCATCGCTTTCAGGCTTATTTTTGCAGTCCACAAGCTCGGGGACCTCCTGGCAGAACCCCTCAAGCACGTCGAGCAGGAAGCACAGTCTTGACGTCGCCCCATTTGAGGGCTCACCCCGACCCAAACGGCGCCTGTTGACGGAGATGGACAGCACCGCTGCAACCTCGTTCCGGTACTCCACTCCGGGTATTCAGTCTAGCTTCGAAGGCACCGACGGCGGCGAACGGCGAAGAGGAGGAAGGGGGTTCCTGAGGAGGAGCGGTGGCCCCATCCAGAGCCTTCTCTCAACATCGGACAGTAACGGTACCCTACCGCCGATTGCGTCATTCTTCGGTCACGAGTGGGAGAAACAAGCCGAGGCCCGTGATGAAGTCTTGGTCGACCCCTTCTGGCCTCGCCCTCAGCCAGGTCGGAGGGTTAATACTATACCCACGGTGCCACTAGACCAGCAGAATGTCCGCGGAGAGAAGGGCTATTCATTCAGGCAACGACTCAGTTCGTCGCCCATGGAGGGAGAAGAAGTCCCTGTGCCAGGGCTAGGACGCAGCGCGCACACAATCCGGGTGAGCAGGGGTTCGCCTGGATCTTCTGCGAGACCTTGGCCAGAGACAGAAGCACAACGAGTGGGACCAATGCTTTCCGCCGAAGCCGTTGAGGGAGAAAGGCGGCCGCGTCTGGACGCACTGCATACATGGAAGGACACTCGCGGAGAGGTGGGATGCGACCAGAAGAATGCTGATAATGCTCAAGCGTGCTCCGGCAGTGAGGAGAACCCCATTACCATGTGCGGCACAAGGCTCTATTCGGACTGGGTAGGCCACTGGGGTAGGTCGAGCTTGTTCCGCTGTTCTCCTTTGTGGTATGCCAGCTTACACACCACCCAGACGGCGTCCCTCGCAAAATCCCCGGAGCTGGGGCACTGTTTCCAGAGGGATATCTCCCCCGTGTGGGCCATCCAGAGCCGTGGATATGCCCAGTTCGAGACTGCCAGACCATCTTCCCCGATGCATGGGCTCTCGGCGGGCACTTTAGTGTAAGTTGCTTTGTGTCCCGGTTCTTGTGTTGGTTCCACGTGCTCCCGAGCTGACACGGATCTGCGAAGGCCAGCCACCGGGCGTGCCTGCTCAATGACAATTTAGACGGGACCATGTCCGTGGTTGGGAAGCGCAAGAACCCCGATGCTAATTCTGGTCGCATGCCTCCCATCGTGGTCTCGAGGAAGCCCATCGATGCGGCCAGTGCTCCGCCAAAGGCCAGCCCTCGACGGCCTGGGCGCAGGAAGAAGTCGGACAGGGACGAGCAGCAGCAGGAGATAATGGGAGGCGGCAAGACCGGCATCAAGCAGTCGACTGGCTCCAACCCGCGCTCATCAAGCTTGGTACCCGTCGAGATTGCTACCGGCAACAGCAAGCAAGGCAGAAGCAGGGATATGCGAACGACTACTCCAGCCAGCTTTGCCGAGACGCTGAGTTCCGCATCTGAAGAGGAACTCAGGGGTAGTACTGCACTCTGGTCCGCGGACAACAACAAGGCGAAACGGACGTACGTCGCGTCTCGGCTTTCCCTATCGTCCTCAGACACGGGAAATCTTCGCTCCGTGGTTGAGAGCGGCCTTGAGATGAACACCGTCAAGTTGCCCCCTTCCCCGCCGGAAGAAGATCCCGTCGAGAATGACGGCGAGGAGCGCGACAGCAACAGTGAAGGCGAAAGCGAAAGCGATGGGAACAGCTTGGATGCTGCTATGGCAAGCACGGCCTCCTTTCCGACAACAACCCGCGATGGTTCAGGATACCGCACCGCACTTCCTGCCCGAGCGGCAGGTCGACCGCGGATGGTGTCCATCCGGAAGCTGAAGCCCGACCGAGCCACGACGCCAGCGACCAAGACGAAGCGGCAGAGCTCCATCCGCAGGATTGCCGCGAAGCTGGAAAGCGAGGCGGCCAGACGGGAGGCGGCTGTCTATACTAAACCGAGCGAGAGGCTGGTGGATGAAGAAGAGGATTATCAGGCGGCTGAGAATCAAAGCACCATCACAGCAAGTACAACAACCAATGCTAGTACCCGAACAAGAAGATCCCGGCGCCTTCTCGAGCAGCAGAAGGAGCAGGAGGAGGAGCAGCGGTCAAGTCAAGAGAGCAGCAGCAAAGTTCGTGGCGCAAAGAATGGTGACAGCTCTCCTCCTCCGACCAAGACCTCCAAGCTCAGGAAAAAGGGAAGTAGTAGGAACCCTACTCCCAAGCCTGCTGAGAATAATACCAGTAGGAGTATCAGGACGGACCGCGCTGCTGCGGCTGCTGCTGCGCCCGACGACGCCAAGG
The DNA here is from genome assembly GCA_033296875.1 of Achaetomium macrosporum. NCBI lineage: Eukaryota > Fungi > Ascomycota > Sordariomycetes > Sordariales > Chaetomiaceae > Achaetomium > Achaetomium macrosporum. The sequence continues at coordinate 62,575 of MU860061.1, forward strand.
TCCAGATGGTGAAGACCGCGGCAGGTGGTATGGTGCCCTCTCTGTCGGTGAGGATGGCCGACTGGGAGATCGCCCCGGGGAGGATACGCGTGGGCACGGGGGAGGACGCTGAGAGTGAGTGATCAGTGATTCCGTTCTTTTCTTTTTATATAGCATGGTCCTGACCAATGACACAGATCTTGCCTTTTCCTCGTCCTACCTCGCCCAAGGCCGCGCCGTCCCCGTTTCGGACGGCATCACATTCCAGATGCTCGAGATCCAACCGGGGGCCCATCTGAGCTGGCCTGCTGAAGAGTCCAGAACCCGCCTTTGCTCGGTGGCTCGGGGCATCATCCGGGTCAAGTTGCCCGAGAAGGAGTTCCCCATTGGCCCAAACGGGATGTGGAAGGTGAAGCAGGGTGTCTACTGTACCGTGGTGAATCCTTTCTATGTGGGCGCTGTGGTTCATGTCACTATGATTGGGGAAGAGGGATATTGATGTCAAGACGGACGATTGAGGCCGTCATATATTATATAGTATCTGCTGTTCCCGACGTAATAATATTCAGCAGACGGGATGCTATCACTATTCATTGCCTTTCCGTGCCAGGGAGACTGTGATGGATCCCTGAGGTCACCATCCTCCCTCCTCATTGCGTGAATCCCCAGAAACGAACATCTACTCCCAATGCCATGGGTATCGAATGATTTTGCTCCCTTTTGCCCTGACCGTGCCCATTCCGTACCCAAATGCGCCAACCCAAACCAATGTCAAGTGAGAATGCGTCCGGGAAAGTACCTAACTAGCGAATTCCCGATCAACGGAATATCCTGTGTCCTCCTGTCCGCGTGGGGAATCTCTCCACTCCGCCCTGCTGCTGTTGGTGAAAGATCCGTTGCATGCCTACCCCGCCGCCTTCGACGCTGACTCGATAACGCCGGATTGCTTCACGTAGATGGTCTGGCCGCAGAGGACCCCGGCGGTCGTCTTCGGCTTCCTGCTGCGGCTGCTGCGGCTGCTGCTTTTCCTGCGTATCCGCTTCGCTAGCTGCACCGGGTGCCGCCTGGTCAGAGAGTTCGGCCTGGGCAGACGACTGGGCCTGCGAAGAGGACTGGGCCTGGAAAGAGGACTGGGCTTGCCCGGGGAGCTGGTCCGTGGGAAGGTCGGTCTGCTTCTCGCCTTTTTTGATCCACTCGCCCTGCACCCGACGCGCACTCTCGATGATATCGCCGATGAATAACTTAGAAACCGCACGCATGGCTATCACGACATTATCGGGAACCGACTGCGAGGTGGTTGCATTGACGAGCTGAGCGCGAAGATTAGTGGATGCGCGCTAGCATGCGAGTTTGCAAGTGTCAGGAAACTGCTCTCTTACCCTTCTTACCGCTGCCTTACTCAGGTTCGCGGCGCGCCAATTCTCATATCTACTGAACTGCTCCTCCGATAGGGCGCTGATAAGCATACCCCTCATGCGATGTTCCTCCTCTTTCTGCTCCTTCGTCCGCACGTCCGCCGTAGCAGCCACCTCGGTTGGGCCTTCGTCGTCCCCCTCGCCCTCGTCGTCGTCGCCGCCGCCCGCCGCGCCGGACGCGCTCTTAGTTCCCCGGCCACCGCCCTCACTGACACCACTAATCGCCGCGGTTGCCCGTCCGCCGACGACCGAGGGCGTCTGTTCGCGTGCCTTCTCCGCCTTGGACTTCCGCCCACGCTTCTTCTTAACCGGCGCAGCGGCGCTGACCTGGCTTCCGCTGACCATGCTCATGGCGTCGACATCGGCGACGGATGATGGGGACATGGCGGCGTACGGTGTTCCCGCATCATCCGGAGGGAAGGAGGTTTGGCGCAGTGGGTGCGCCGATGCAGGGCCCGAAGCCGTCGAAACGGCCCTTCGCTTCAAAGCCGGCGGTGCGGGGCCTTCAGCGGCGCGCTTCTTGTTTGATGACATGGTATTGATGCCTGGTAGTTGTGTGTGCGAAAAATATGGAGGAGAGTGTGCGGTTGGGGAGGCCATTGCGGTCGGTGGACACTGGGCAGTTGGGAAACTTATAAGGATGGCGCAAACTGGCCCGGGCTTGTGAGCGACCTGCTGTCTGGAGTTTGCGCCTTCCTTATTCTGGATCGCAGTGCTGCAAATTGCGTAATCGGGAAGGGCTGTTGGGAACCGTGACGCGGAAATAAGGCAGCAAGTCTGATCGATGACGCTGGCGCTGCGAGGAGACACGTTGAGGTGGTTCAACGACGCGACTTCCAAATTCAAGACCCCTGTCAGCTGCTGGGGAGCTCGAGAGCCCGACTGCAACCGTCCCGTCACAGTAACTACCCCGCTACAGCCGAGGATATCCACTATGGAACAGCATCTCGACAGCTTCCAGACTGTATCCGCCTTAAGTCGATGAGATACATAATGCACAGTATGACTTCCGCCTCAATCCAGGATCTTGTAAACGCGGCATACTATTTGGTTGGCCTCTAACTACCTGGTAGTTTCGGAGGCGGCACGAGTTTGACGCAGAAAACAACCTACTCCCCATGCTCGTCAGTCTGTTGTCTGGCGCACTGTTTCTTTAACGTCAAGAGCGATAAGATAAGAGAATTTCCAGCGCCCCCGCCTTGGCGGGGGACCATGAGTCCGGGACCCGAAATTTTCGGTCAGCAGGATCAGACCGTGACTCCATTCTCCTGCCCAGCGGCCCCATTCTGAAGTTGCGCAGGCAGCTGCTACTTTGGGTCCCACCGGATACTTGTCATCTCTTCTTCCTTCCTCATTCCCTCGAGTACAGACCGTTCAATCGGGGAGGCGCAATGGGTGAACACGACTCCCGCTCTGGCTCCCAAAGCCCCCCACTGACCCCGGACGGCGACAAGGATGACAAACGAAGCAGGAGCAAGGAGAATGGCAAGAGGAGATCGCGCGACCGTGACTCCAAGGACGTCAGCGCGGCCGGGCCTTATGGCACCCACGCAATTGGAGAACGCCGGTCAAGTGTCAGCAAACCGGCCCGAGACTTCCGTGACAAGCCGGAGCCATCGCCCAAGAAGAAGAAGAGAAGGAAGACGACATCTACACCAGCTGCGGTAAGGGAAGAAGCGCTGACGCCCGACGGAGCCGGCGATTCATCCACCAGGTCGCCGAGCCCCGTGATCGACTTCGACGGTCTGAGCCGGCCCGTGGTCGGCACGCGGGCACGGTTGGAAGAAGACGATGCGCAGGCACAAGTCCGGCTGGACCGGATGAAGGGCGCTGTTAGGACGCTGCTCGAGTGCGTAGGCGAGGACCCGGACCGTGAAGGCCTGTTGGCGACGCCCGAGCGGTACGCCAAGGCCATGCTCTTCTTCACCAAGGGCTACCAGGAGAACGTGCGGGACATCGTCAACGGTGCCATCTTCCAGGAGGGCCACAATGAGATGGTCATTGTCAAGGACATTGAGGTGTTTAGCATGTGTGAGCATCACCTCGTCCCCTTTACCGGGAAGATGCACATCGGCTACATACCCGCCAATGCCGTCATTGGCATCTCCAAGCTGCCGCGTATCGCCGAGATGTTCGCCCGGCGGCTCCAGATACAAGAGCGCCTGACCAAGGAGGTGGCCAACGCCATCATGGAAGTTCTCAAACCGCAGGGTGTTGCTGTCGTCATGGAGTCAAGCCATCTGTGCATGGTGATGCGGGGAGTCCAGAAATCCACCAGCACGACCATTACGAGCTGCGTGCTGGGCTGCTTCGAGCGAAAGGAAAAGACCAGGAACGAGTTCCTGAGCCTGATCGGCGTCAACCGCTGATCCCTGAAATCGTGGTACATTATGACATGCAACGGAGCTGTATTCAACAAAGGGCTATCATCATACACGTCTGGTAGCGAATGCCGGGCGGACGTCGTCGGCTCCGATTTTTTTCAGATCTGCATCGGACTGGCGTTTGGGGGTTAAAAGGGGGTATGCGGTTCATGCAGAGGGGCATCTAAACGGAATCGCGGACTTGCGATGATCTCAACATCGGGCTGGCTCTCTGGCTTTTTCATGTGGGCGGATTCCTGGTCATTCAACACGGCACATCTCTCTGAGGCCCTTCTGCTTGGCCCACCAGGATACTCAGGTAGTAGACGGATACCAATACACCGGTATGCTTAGATATCCAAATCAACTTACGGCTGCGGTCTCGTTCAACCGCCGCGATACTTCTCGCCGCTTAGTCCGAAACCAAGCGTGCTTTTCTTCCATCACACTATACAGCGCCCTTTCTCCTTGAGCATGCTGGACGAAGCGTGGTCCCTAATTATCCACATCAAGATATCGCCTTTCCCCCCCGGCCCCGTCAGGAGACCTTCCTTACTGTTCTCCCAACTTCACCCCTCTCAACAGCCTCCACCCTCGCCTTCACCACCTTCCATACCTCCTCGGCCACCTCTTCGACAGAGGAACTGGCGTCGATAACGTGGAGATCCTCCTCCTCCTGTCTGAACCGGTACTCCCTCCCCGTCAGCGCCTGGGTGGTCGGCGGCCCAACCGCGAGCTCTTCCTTCGGGCCAACAGCTCCCTCCTCAGCGATGACAGACGCCGTCTCGATCTTGCCCAGGCTCAGCCCCCAAAACAACTCCCGCACGCGCCGCTGCATCTCGGCCTTCTCGTACGCCTCGCCGCCCCAGCCGCCGCGCAACCTCGCCTGCGACTCGTCCAGGTCTAGGAAGAGCACCAGATCCGGCCGAGGCAGTCCGACCTCCGGAGCGCGCGCCCACGACAGCGTGAGGGACGGGTTCTGCTTGGCGGCCGAGTAGACGATGCCGCTGTGGTAGTAACGGTCGCAGACGACGGTTACGCCCGAGCTGAGGAGGGAAGTGATGGTTTTACTTTTCTCTTGCTCGATCAACAAGCCAAATCTACACAATGAATTTTCAGGGGGAAAGACCGTACGCTTCCTCCCACCGGTTCGCGCTGAAGAGCAGGTGGATGACGTGATCGTCCATGTCGACCTGGCTCTTGAGGTACGAGTCGATCATCTGGCCAATTGGCGTTGTGCGGTCTTATGTTGAACGGTTCATATGCCGGTCAGGTCACTCTCCTTGTTTCAGAGCTGCCGCAGCCCCGGAATCATTGGTAGTCCATGTACATACCCGGGAACCGCATCACTTTCACTTTGCGGCCCAGCTCGACGAACCGCTGCTCCAGAAGCTTGACCTGCGTCGTCTTGCCGCTCCGGTCCATGCCCTCGAGGACCACGAGCGCGCCCCGCACCACTGGGGGCTCACGGGCACGGCGATCATCAGTCTCGCTCTGGGCCAAATCGGGCAACGACGAGTGCGGGGCTGCCGTTGGAGGGGGAGCTTCGGCGAGGGCTGATACAGCGGCCGTGGCTAGATCATTAATCGATGCCATAGCCGATTCGACGAATCAGTCCCAGTCTTTTGAAAGGAGGAAGGACAGAAGATGCAATTGGTTGAAGCAATGAATGAGTGCAGCTCGAAGGTCGTTAGATCGAGGAGTGCCGCTCAATTGCTTGAGGACCCTGCGGGGCACAAGTCAGTTGCCTCGGGGTACGGATCCGTAAGGTCCAGCAACAGTGGTTCCAGAGAAGTTCCAAGGTGTGGAGACTTTGCCAGCTGTCAACGGCAGGAACATCGGATCACACAAGACAATAGACAAGATGAACTCTCTGTGCCTTGCGAATGCAGGAGTGGGATGAATCGATCCCATCTGCAGGTCGCCGCTGCACAGGCACACCATTGTCGGCTCCCTTCCAACCGATCACCTGCTCTGCTCTCCGCTTGCCGTTTGCGTTGTGGAGTTGGGGACAGAGGAGCTCGTCTTCCATCCCACTTGCCGTTAATAAAAGAAATGCCACCACGGGCATTTCTCCGAAGGCTTCCTCCCCTGCTGCCGGAGCTAACCTCCCCCTGGGCAGTTTGCATTAAATCCCAGTTTCCCTACGTCATGTCAGAAACTATACTACTGTGTAAGAATTGCACAGTAGCGGCAGCGTCTGACGGGACCAGCGCAGGAACGACGCAGGAAAGTCGGCAGAACCTGGATAGGTGCCGGGGGTTTCCGTTCGTGTACACGTCTAGGCGCCCTGCTGCGCCGCTGCTCGTCGAGCGAGGGAGCGTCGTATGCAGCCGGCTCGACGCACCCTCGAGGCATCCCATCTGAGAGGAGGGACGAGGCGGCCGTGCCGATGAAGAGCGCAATCGGAATGCTCACTTCCTGATCTGCTCCATCGCTCTATCTCAAGATTGGCGAGCACAGATAGGGTCTAAGATTGCAAGATAACGCAAGGGATGCAAGGGCACTGCAGTCCGGTCCTCTCCCTTGACTGACACAAGACACGCTGAATCGGTGCAGTGTTCGAGTCTCGGTTGATCTGCGCTTGGAAATGGAAGAACAGCTCAACGCGACCAGGTCAGATGCCGCGGGGTGGGGAAGCCCATCACTGGTGGACGCGATGATTCGCTCTGCCTTGCGACACCCGAGCACAGCGCGTCTGGTGGGTCTTGCGCTCAAACGCTGATTGGCAGCTCAAGGGCGAGCTGCATCGACAGCTGCCAATGGCCGTGCTTGTTGCCAGCTGGCCAAGCTGGTCCTGCAAGCTCTCAATCGCAGGCACTGCCCTTGGGCTGCGACCCCGCTCCAAGATCCGAAGCTGTGCCGTGATTGGGACAGGGCTCGCGCGTGTGCGGTTTTACCACGAAATGGCACGTCCAAGCAACCCAATAATTATCGACTCTCTTCATGGGCCAACCAGCATGAGCGACTTCGGCATGCCTGTCTGAGACCCGACGGCTCGAGTGCCATTCATTCGATCCTGTGCAGGAAAGCGGCAGCGCATTGCAGCATTTGCAGCATTTCAGGCCTCCTCGATTTCCCCTTTAACCCCGGACGCGCCCGTCTCCCGTCCCAGGTCCCGTGCCACTTGCTGCATCTCACCGCTCTCCTCAATCCGGCCAGCCAGCACACGTCCAATCTGCTCCGCTCTCGTTCATCTGTGCCTGCCACTCGCTGCCCTCCAACAGGCCTCTCGGGTCCAGCCCAGCTTCTGGACGCGCTTCATCAGACGAGATCTGGAATATCCGGCATATACTCGACATTGCCTGTGCGGCACCTAACTGGTCTCTCTCTGATTGACTCTCACTCTGCCTTGCCTAATTCGCAGCACCGCGCATTAGACCTGTCTGTCCGCAACTTGCGAGCCAGCCGCGAAAGGACAGGAGACCGCCTTGGCCGGCCCGCTGTCCCAGCAGACAGCTTGTGTAATAAGAATAGCGCTCTGTCGCTCGCTCTCCTCACAAGGCCCGCCCACACTTGCTCTCTTCCGCCTCTCTCCCAGTCACTGTCCACGCGCTCTTTTTGCATACAGTGCTTCGTCGTGTGCTTTTTGAGAGCGGGGACGGTGTTCACGCACAGAGAGGCGTCGACAAACATTCCTACTGCGCGCCATTGTTTGCGCATCCGCCATTGGGTTGCGCGCGGAGCGTGGATTGGGCCTGAACGCGAGCAGCGCGCCGACACCACCCCAGCGACACCACTCAGTCATTCTCCACCATGGCAACGGTCAGCCGGCAACCGTTTGCTCCTGTTGACGGGGCGCGGTTGAAGAGCTTGGCGAGCATCAAGAATCGGCAGAATGGTATGTCGCGGTTCTCCTCAGATTACACAAAATACAAGGCCACCACCCCGACCCAGACCTTCCTACTAGCCGGACTCTGTTCTCTGTGGCTCCCGTCCTCTATACCTTGAGAATGTGACTTTCAGTGTCCTCTAACATCCATCTGTCCGCCCGCCTCCGGTTCTTGGTTGTGACTTGAGCAAACTGTGACAGCTTCGCTAACATGGCGAAGCGCTCTCATCTTCACCTGTCAAGCGGAAGGCTTCTGATGTGTCAGACGACGACAACTCAGAGAACATCGCCCCCGTGCTCTTCTCGAAGCGGTCAAAGGGGTTCGATCTTTGGAGCGACCTGAGCGAGGGCTTCACCAAGCCTCCTGCTTTCACCCTGACCACCAAGGCCGCTTCCTCACCTGCTTTCAGGGATGTCCTGAGCTCTCCGCCAAGCAAACTGTCCACCCCCCGGCCCCGGACCATTCTCCAGCCCAAGTCTCCTGCTGCCCGGTTGAAGGTCAAGAGCACAGCACCCTCTCCCCTCACAGCCCCTGCCGGCCGCTCACCCACACGCGCCTCCAAACGTATGGGAATCCTCTCGCGGCGACGTACTCAGCGCCCAGACCCTCCATCATTCCGTCTAGGTGCCGGTGCCGGCGTCCCTTTCTCTCTCGATGCCGCCCTCAAGGGCACAATCCCGAGCTACTCTGGCAGCATCCGAAAAACCAGCAAGAACACCAAGACCACCGGCGGCAGCAGCAGCAGCAGCTCCTCCCGGGACTTCTTCCTCCCCACCCCAGACATGAAATTATCGTGGTCCTTCGACATCCACGAGGACACGCCCGAGCAGGAGATGGCCAACCTCCTCCAGCACGGCACGTGCACGCTCGACATCAGCAGCGACGAGGAGTCGGAGAGCCGGGCCAGCCGCGATCGCGCCGAGGGCCGCGACAAGGAGAACATCCCGCCGCCCGAGGACGTCAGCCAGACCTCGTCCGCGCGGGGGTCCGGCGCTGCCGCTGCCGCTGTTGAGATTGACGAGGACGTGCTGTTGCTCAAAGGCCGCGGTCCGCTGGCCGAGATGAACGTGACCGATTTCTATGGCGAGGGGTGCGATAGCACGAGTGTGTTTGTCGTACCCGGGGACGAGGAAGATCCTGAAGCGGTGGTGGATGAGGGGGAAGTAGTAACGGAAGAACTACCCCCTCTTCCACAGGAGGACGAGAGCGAGCAGCGGTATTTCTTTGCGGATGACGAAAGCGCGCCAGAGTCGCATCCGCCACACGAACATGACGATGTCAGCCTCGACCTCGACAATGCGGCCGAGGCCGCCGACATCGACGACATCATGGGAGGCAATGACGCCGCGGTTGATGCTGCCGTGCTGGGACCCGTCGAGGGCACCACCGGCGAGAGCTTTGAACTGTGGGAGAGCAATAGCGCCAAGGACGAGGGTGATGCGCCGGCATCTCCGGTACTATGAGCAAAAGGGGTTGTTTTCCGCAGGCAGTGCCTGTTCCCGATGTCTTGATGTGCCATGTGCTACGTTTCTATCGAGCCGATGTCTAGGTTCCTATTGGGTTTCTCTTCTCCTATGGCGAGTTGGCTCTACCGAGGTAATGTCAATACCCTGCTTTCCTTGTCAAGAGGGGGAGCTGGAAGGATATATGGGCAGCGGTGTTTGGCCAGCATTGGTTTATGGTTTGTTGACGTTAGCGCTGGCGGTTACGGGGCGTGGTAATACGGCGTAATCTATTCACGTTTATCTCGTTTAACTAAAATTAAGAATCTCCAGTTTTGAATAGCTCCTTGCTCACCCACGAACTTGGTGATTTCATTCTCATTCTGTCGTGGCATGTCATGATACGTTACTACTATGCCAATCGAAATCCAAACGCTTGACATTCCAAGCCTCAAGTGTCCGCAATTCTTCTTTCTTCCTTTCCCATCCCCTTCATGATGCCCCCTTTTTATCCTGCTTTCCTTTTAAATGCTCCCCTTTCATGAAACTTCCTTTCTATGATGCGACTTCGAGACCAGCCCGTCCTCATCAGTCATTAATCATTCATGCAGCGATTCAAGATGGACACCCTGCGAAAATATGACCAACGAATTTCAACAACGTCCCAAACCCAATCGGCAGAAGCGTGCCCATTAACCAAGCCCCGCAGGTGCCGCCGATCCGCTGCGCCGTCCCGATCTCGCACAGTCCCAGACAGCAACCCCTGCCTGTCATCTCGTCCTCCTCCTCGCCATCACCGCCCTCGTCATCACGTCTAACGTTCCTTTGCTTTTCCGGGGCTGGACTTGTCAGTTCCTTTGAGTAGCCGCTCTGTTGTGAATTTGGCGATGCCACTACCTCCGGTGACCGTGATGGTAAGCGTGATGATGATGCTGACATGGGTGGGTGTGCCGGAGGCAGATGAGAAAGTATCTCCATTTCCGCCGTGGTGAGGGAATGAAAGGACCGCCTTCCAAGACGCTGTGGCAGTTGGTCGCCTTTTAGGTCGGAGTACTGCTCAGGGGCGGATGATGAATCTGGAGGCGGCGTGACCATCAACGTGGGACTGCTTGGTCTATTATGCGGGGAGCCAGCTGGGTCGGTCGAGGTGGTGTCTAAGACTATCGACTGCGGTCTGCTGGATGGCCGGGAGGCGGTCAACGTGCTGGCTGGCCTGGAGAAGCCGAATTCAGATACGTCGCCATCCTGTTCACTCAAGGGTGTGGGTGTGCCTGGTCGTGAGATGTGTGATCGCGGAGGTGGAGGAGATGGCATGCGCTCGCGGTCGTAGCTCCATCGGTCGGCCAGCACCGTTGGTCTTAAGGACTCGAAGGAGCGCCTAGAGTGATCCGGAAGGCTGACTGCTGAGAGACCTTGTGGCGGCTGATACCTCCGCCGGGTTGGAGATTGGGGCGGGGATGGCGAGGGAGTCCGACTTGCTGGCTGGGGCAGTCCGCCATCCCAGGAGGTTCTGGAGCTCTCACGCAGGTGAGAGGCGTAGGGCGCTGGCATATGTGACGAGTCCGGCGACTTGTTCCAATTGCCCTTCCCGGCGTGTATTCTGTCCGTTGTTGTATTGTTGCAGGCATCTCTGATATCCCCGTGAGAGCGAGAGCGGACACGCCGTGGCCGGTCGCCAGGCGGCAATGCTTGCCGAGCTCTTTTCCCTTCCATTTGTGACTTACGATTTATTGCATTCGGGAGAGCATTAAACTATGGACTGAATCTGCGATTACACAATGGCTTCTATCTCTTAAAGCACACTTGGATGGTGATGACGGCACAATGCTCATGGATGCTGCATGTGTGCCCCACCGAATCCTCCAGCATCCAGCACCAAAACTGGTAATCAGCCTCAAAAAAATTCTCCGGCCTCTGGCCAGACCCGGACATCGTCAAGCCGCTTAGCTTCGGCGGTCCTGATTTGTGGCTCTAAGTTACGCCCGGTCGGCCGGTTCCAGAAGTGAATCGGCAAGCTAATATGAGGGGAGACGGTCTTCCCGTGGCAAAAAGTCGCAGCCATTTCCAACACTCCTGTGTAAGGCCGAAGTGAATTAGATAGCAGTAGTGACCATGTGGGGCTTCAACTCACGATAGCACCAAGCTCTTCATTGGATAGACGTTTCGCAGCATTCACCAAGAGAACTATTTGTTGATACAAAGGCCGTGCAAGCCTGCTCCTCGACCAAGGTCAAGCTAAGATAGGTACCTGGAAGACTCTTCGCTCGACAGCTTCTGTGCGCTCAGCTGCGCTGCTGCCTTGAGCTTGCAAAACTCGAACGACTGGAGCAGCTCCTGGGCCGTCGGGCGGGCATTGTGGTCGAGCACGAAGAACCGGCGCAGCATCGCCTCGACTTCAGGAGAGATGTCTAGTTTCGGCACAACTTCATCGAACGGGCGTGCTGGGACGTGCATGCTGTACTCGTCGCCGTCATCGGGCTGCGTAAGAAGGTCATAGGCGAGTTTGTGTATCGTTTTCTTGACCCTTTTCGCGTCCTCGGGCGGGCCAGGCATTGTGCCCTTATACTTCTCAAACAGACGAATGATCTTGGCCATGCACCACGCTTCATCAAACAAGCTGCCCAGTTTATTATCGTGCGGGCCGAGGATGTACTGTTTGAGCCAGCAGAGTACCTATTTAGAGTGAATTATTAACTAACGGGGCCTAGATTCAGGCAAGACAGGCGAGACAGGAAAAGAAAAGTGGCGGAGAGGAAGGGGGAAGTAAAACGAGACGCACCGTAGTACCAATGGACCAGACGTTAGAGGTGTGGAAGCAACCCCACCCGTTAAAGACTTCAGGAGCGCGCATTGCTAACGGCTGCAAATCGGCTTTGTTATAGCCGTCTTCTCCGGCTGGAAAGCACAAGGTCAGCAGTCTGTATACCTTATGGGGCTAGAGAGTAGAGACTGTCTGTACCACAACCCAGATCCGCAATCTTGAGAGTGGGCCGGGGCCCGTCAGCATTGGAACACAGCACGTTATCTGGTTTTGAATCTTATCCGACAGTCAGTTCAGTACAGGATGTCTACATCGCCAGGGAGGACCAAGAAGAAAAATATTAACGTACCTGTCCAGATCAAGCCTGCGGTGCCAATGTCCTTCACTCCTCCTAACATACCCTCGAAAAGAGCGGCCATGAACGCTGGGTTGTGTCTATATATTGCGGGATCAAGCTTGCTCAGAGGCTCGTCCAACCATTCCAAGACAAGACAAAACGGCTCTTTCTCTGCTGCAGCTTCAAACGCATCCTGGTGGCCGAAACTGGCCGGCGTTTTGTAGTCGTTGATCCAATCGTACATGGAACGGATGTGCGGGCTCTTCTTGATGCTGGGGTACGGATAGGCATTGAACTCTCTCTTGAGCCATTTCCATCGGTCTGGCGTGTCTGTCTTTACGATTGCCCTGGTCCAAAACAGATCAGATGCCAGCGCCGTGGGAAAATAATACAGTCCACTAACCATTCCGATGGCGGTTGAGTGACGCTGCCAGGAAGGATGCGAGCTTTGAACACAATGGATTGAGCTGACTTGTTGGACAGCAGCTTTTCACAGAGCTGTTATCCAAACTTGTGGCCACGAAGGACTTGACTACCTTTCAGTGGCATTGTACTCGATGATTGCAGATGTGATTTCGAGCTGCTTCGTGGCGGAGGGAGTACAGGTTTTGCTTGGTGTTTAGGCCAAGAAATGCCTGAGAAACGAAGACGAATGAGGTGTTCTTCTTTCTGCGCCCTCCCTTACGCTCGGCCCGCGTCGCGCCCTGGTCCTTCTTCGCCACTGTCGAAAACCCGGGGATGGTGCAGTGTCTATGTAGAGTACATACTGAACGATCCCATAAGCGAGGGGTGGTGTGAGTGTGTGTGTGTGTGTGTGTGTGTGAGAGAGAGGGAGGAAAAGCTCGGCCACAGGCGGCAAGCCGAACCTAATTAAATATGGGAAGGGAAAGCCTCACCTGACACGCTATGCTCTGCGCCGCATCCCCAGTTCTAGCAATTTCAGACCAACATATTCCTGAGTGATTCTTAGGAATTGCTCCCAAATCCCCTCCTAGGCGGCGGACGCGCTACCCAAGGCCGTTCTAGGAGCCAGTTCCTCAAAAGTACCAGTAGTATCTACAATACACAGAGGCTTGAATCTGCCTAGTTCTGTCGCTTGTCCCGCCCCCCGTTCACTCTGGTACCCGGCTATACCCAATCTTCTCCTTCCCTACTTTATAGAGTGTTGTTCTTCTCGGTATTTGTAGGTAATAGGGGGTTGTGACAACCAAACTGGTTCTAAGTACTCAGTCATCCTTTGTCCGGTTTATTTCAATTGAAGGACAAAATTGTTGACTATCGCCAAATCAGTAGGCTTTCGTGTATTGATCTGTTTGAGCCGTCGATTCACAAAAACACGACCTTCATGACTGGCCAACAATTGCTTCAGAACACCACCTCAATATGCGATCTTCCAGACAGTGTCTCTCAAAAGTTGGCTGCAGATGCCGTTGCTCGAGGTAAACCCCTACATCGACCTTCTTCCACTGCACTCAAGCCCACTGAACGCGAAGTCCTAAAGAATCTCGAAATGAGTGGGACAATGGAGATAAATCGTGTGGTTGATCTGAGATCATCTGACCTTAGGTCTTCGGCTGCTCGCTCTTCAGTTATTTGATGCCGGCCATGCCCATGAAAAGCAAGACAATGGAACCTTTCGCAGCCTAGTAATTAATGACTGTCAGGCTGCCCGGCCTATACAGGTTGCCGCTGGATTCGGCACCCCCCATGAATATGTTTTCCGCGATTAGCAGTACTAACCTGTCTCTCGTGACAAAATAATATGGTGGTAGTATCGCCTGGCCGGGGCTTGCGAGTTGTGTGGGAGACGGTGCTTGTGAATCATCTCCGGCTACGCACCCAGGAGTCTCTGGAAAACTGTTTCTTATTGTCTACTAAAGGCAATACTTAGCTGGATATTCCGAGGTATCAGCTACCGGGGTCTTTGCGGAAAGCCTGAGCCTGGTACTACGAGTAGTAGTCTTGATTACCCAAAACTATCATTTCTATGTGGTAGTTAAGAGTAAATCAGTAAAGATATCATCTAATAACCAATACACGTACGCCACATAATCAACAGACCTTGATCGGCCTATATTAGTACTATGGAAACTGCAACTACCCCTGCGCGACAGGGGACTAGAAGCAGCCCTCAACTCCTAGATAGATCGGGTATACAGCAACACAAACAGCACAAGCAGATCGCCACCAGCTAGCTAGCGATTAATGACTTCCTCACTCCCCCACCTCTCCATCAATCCCTCCCTCCCTGAACACCAACAACAGTATCCGCATCTTCTTCAGAAGCACCCCCCGCCCCCTTCTTCCTCTCCTGAGCCTCAGCATGAATCAACTCCCGGAGAATAGCCAACCCCTCCAGCCGATCCGATCTCTTCCTGATGTCCAGGCCCCACGCCTTCAGAAAGGGGGCTTCCCCGCGGTAATTGACATGCAGCCAGATGCGTTCCTGGCGCGTGTGCCGCAGCGAGTCGACTCGCTCGGCGGGCCGCAGGGGTAATCTGGTCTTTGCGTCTTCTTCTCTAACCTCTTTAACTGTCGTGTTGCTGGCGCTGTCGATCTGCGAATTTGGGACTGGGGCGGGCGCTCCTCCATCATTAACGTGGATCCGTTCTCCTTCGCTTTTGTCTTTGCACCCCCCGTACGCCCCGACAATGCTGTCGATGCTCGTGCCGCCTGGCGTCGGGGGAGGCGTGTCGACGTGGATGGCGGGCGGCGCGACGAATGCCCAGTCGTGTTGTTGTGGACTCGGTGAGACGCCTCGTCCTCGTTGGCTTTGGGACGAAGGTGATGGGACAGGCTCATGCTTGTTCTTCCTCTCGCTACTACCTGGTTCGGCTTTGTCGAGCGCTACAGAACCGCCCTCCGCCCGCGCGCTGCTGAGACCGGCCTGCTGTGTCGGAAGGACGGGGAGCGGCTTGTACTTCGAGTCCTTCCGTGTCAGTGGCGTGGGTCGTGATGTGTCGGGTAACGGTGTGTTGGGCGGTGGTGTCCTGGGACTTCGACTCCTCTCGGAAGACGGCAGTCTGAGCGGCGCTGGCCGGAGGTCTGTAACGGTTAGGGGACTAGGAGAACGGTCCTGTTGTCGGCTTGGGAGTCTGTCGTCGGAGGGTTTGGGTCGGAGAGGAGGCGGCTTGGCCTGCGATTTTCCCGGTTCGGATGGCGGCTCCTTGTAGAAGTCGAACCACCGAGTGGCACGGCTGTCAATCGAACTGGTGTCACTCATTGGTCCTCCTTTCCCCCTCGATGAACCCGGCACTAGGAGGCTGGACTGAGGGGTATTGCTGTTGCTGTTGCTGTTGCTGTTGCTGTTGTTGTTGCTGATGGCGCTCCCAATGCTCTGGACATCCACCTCCTCGACCCGCCCGCCGCCTAGGTGCTTGATCTGTGGCTTCCACGCTTCCGGTGCGGATCTGACTGACGCAGTGGTTGTCCTTGAAACGGGCCTTAGTCTCCTATCCCATATAGTGCAAAGGGCGGCAGACCTTACCGACTGGAGCCGGACCGCTTGACCCATTTAGGAACGCGAAAGCTGGTCTTCCTTGCGACTGGCGACTTCATCGACGAAGCCGTTTCCGGTGGCCTGTTGGCAGCAGTAGAGACAATGGGTTCCGTTCTCGATCGGCTTGGTCCGGCGAGACCTGGGAACGTACCGCTAGTAGTAGTAGTAGTCGCTTCAGGCCACACTCCGGACATGACGGCCATTCTGCCGGTCGACTCGTGTATTGTGTCCATCTTGCGTTCGGGCAGAACAACCAACAATGGCACGTGCCAAAAATATTGTTTATTTCGCGGCCATGGCACTTGCGGTCTTGGGAGTCGGGGCCAATATAGCTTAACTCTTCAGCAACCCCTTTCCCGTCGACACGGCCGAGTCTCAGTCCGGCCCGGGGGACGACAACCAGTGGAAAGACCCAGAACCTCCGTGCTGGAGTGTGCTGTTTGACATCGCCCGAACCCAGCTAAATCTCTTTGCGATGGGCACACTCCAACATGTGTCGAAGTGGACTCAGGGGTTGCGGTCTTGGCAGACCCATTGGCCGTTCGCGTAGACGCAAGTCCAGCGGACTTGAAACACAAACCTCCAAGCGCAGCCAATAAGCGACTCGGGGACTATCTTGTTTCAGACAAGGGTGAACAGAACGCGGACGCGTCCATCATATGTTTTTTCCATCTAGTTCTGCCTTAATATGCGCACGCGAGCTCGTGTCAGCGAGTGCTGTCGGGTTTAGGTGAGGATTGAGAAGGAAAACCGAGAAGAACCGTACAGTCTCTTTCGGCCTTTACCCGTCCAGGGAAACGGCACGTGGCTCTCGCGCATGGGAACTGGGATTTTCGGAAGGGGTTCCCCAAGACATGGCGAGATTCGCCGCGGCTGTTGCTTAACTTAGAACTGCCTCCAAGAAGCGCCCTCTCTCTGCTTGCGGGGGTCTCTATTCCCAGGTTAGCTTCAGCTACATGTCAAAAACATGTCAAAGACAAGTCCACGGCCACCTTCCAGAAAACAGTCGAAAATGCCAAGCCAAAAAGCCGCCCATGTTTCATCCTATTGATGTATGTATGCAATGCTACCACATGCCTTTTATAAGTTTGCAATCTAGCTGTAGTTATCCCAGTCTCCAGAAGGACGACGCCCTGTCCCAAACCCTAGCGATTGACGATCTGCTCAAGTCCCAAGTGATAACCCAATTTCGAGATTGATGATGATGATGCTGCCCATTCCCGTGCCGAATCCATGCCCATGCCCAAGCCCAGTACCCTACGATGCTGTCCAGTCGCCGACGCACGAAGCCGCGAAGCTCCTGCCAGCCAACTGTCCAGAAGAAGAAGAACTGAAACACCAAGGAGCCCAGCAATGCCCAATCTAATGCCGTTCCGTCGCGACCCGAAGCCGATGGAGATGATGAAGTCGAAGCGAAAGCCAGAGCGGCGAGCGCCAGCCACAAGCCGGAAAAGAACGAAACCGAAGGAGAAGCCGAAGAAGCCGGAGATGCTGAAGAGGAAGAAGCCGAGGAAGTTGAAGAGGAAGAAGCCGAAGAGGAATCATGACTCGTGTGCACGACAAAGGAGACTGTACAGGGTTCTTGCATTGGGGGTGCGTGTGCCGTTGTCGTTGTCCCTGCGGCCGCAATGAGCTTGTCTTGGCTGCTGCTGCTGCTGCTGCTGCGGTCGCCGCCCGTCGGTGCCGACACACGACTTTTGTTGATGGACAACACCGCGGGCGTTGGCCGAGCGAGTCACATGCCCCGGCCAAAGAGCACTGGGTAGCGGAGGCTGAGGAACCGCTTCTTCCAGCTCCGCTGCCTCACCTGAGCGCTGCAGGGCTGGACACCAGCCGCGTCGGCCTCAGTCTTTGCACCCTCTTGCTCCACCGCAGGCTTTGCACCGAGAACCGCCGGAGCGTCTGTGGCATCGACAGCACGGGCGGCGGCGTGGACGGCGGAGTCAGTGTTGGCGCGGTGAATCGCGGGCTCCCCAGTGGGCTTCGTCCCCGGCTCGATGCTGGGCTCAGCCGCCTTGGGCTCAGTGGACCCAGCGGGCTGAGCATCGTCGGGAACAGGGATGGCGTCTGACGGGTTCGCCTCGGGCTCGGGCTCGGGCTTCGCCACCTCTTGCGGCTCGACGGTCTCCTCTTGGACCTGCTCAACGGTTAGCGATGACTCTTGTTCTCGACCTCTTAGGAACGGCTCTACCTTCTCTGTCTCCGGATGTGCCTCAACCTCCTTGCCCTTGGCTTCTTCCGGCTGTATCTCCGCGGGGGTGATCTCAGGCTCCGGTGTCGTTGCATCGGTGGGCTTGCCCTCAACCTCCTCCACCGGCTTCATCGGCAGAACTTCCGGCTCAGGCAGGGAGTCGGTCACGGCATCGGGGATGTTCTCGGCCACCGCGTCGGAGACAGGCTCCTGTGCTGGCGGGAGCTCAGAAGCCATCTCCTTCGGGTGTTCGGCTTCTGTGTCGGCCTTGTGGTCCATCTCCATCTTGACGTCTCCGTCGGAATCGGCAAAGTCGCGGATTTGGACGCGCGTGATCTCCTTGGGGTCGATGTTGGATTCGAGCTCGTGAACAGGCTCGGGGATAGGTACCAAGGCTGACGCCGGCTCCTCAATCTCAACAATCGAGGGGGCGGGCTCTTTGCCGGCCTCCACATCGGGACCTTCCCAGAATCCTGAGTCGGCTTCCCGAACCACCGGCCGGTGGGCCTGAGGCTGAGGGTTGAACTCGGCCTCGAGCTCAGACATGTTTTCGGGGACGGACTGGAGTTCCTTGGAAGGGAGCTCCAGTTCGATGTCCTTGCCCGAATCTCTCCTCTCAGATTGGGCCACAGGAGCAGGGTCCGCCACAGTCGCCTCCTCTTGTTTGGTCTCGGGCTCAGTAGTGACCTGGATTGCGGGTTCCGGCGTAGCTTCGATCTCTGGTTCAGGCTGAACCTTGATCTCGGGTTCCGCTTCAACCTTAGGCTCGGGTTCGGCCTCAACCTTAATTTCAGGCTCAGCATCAACCTTGATCTCTGGTTCAGGCTGAACCTTGATCTCAGGCTCGGTCTCAACCTTAACTTCGGGCTCAGCCTCAACCTTGACCTCGGGCTCAGGGATGGGTTCAGGGGTGGAGTCGACCACAGGCTCAACCACAGGCTCGACCACAGGCTCAGCCACGGGCTCAACTACGGGCTCAACCACGGGCTTGGCCTCGATGGATGGCCCCGGCGCGGTCGCGACATCCATGATGACGGGACCCAGCTCCAAGAAGGTTGCGGCCGGGGGTGCTAGTGCAGGCACCGGCTTAGCCTGGAACTGAGGCGGGGCGGTCTTCTCGGGGATGACAGGTTCGGGGGACGCTCCCCTGATTGACGATGAGGCCTCCGACAGGTTATCAGGCGATGGCCACGGCGTCGCCTTGGTGTTCTTCCGCGACGGCGGGGTAGACGCTCCCCGGGGAACGGATCTCGACCTCATCTCAAGCATCGACATGGGTGACGACGTCGGAGGAAGAGGGGAGACGGGCCTCGAACTGCCCGGGCTGGTGACGGGGCTCGCGATGGTGCTAGCCGCCGGGGGTGTGGAGGCGGCGGCGGGCTGCTCCGGGCGGACAACGATCCTCTCGCAGAACAACTCCAGGACGGTTCGGAGAAGGACCTTGTTGGGCGAGAGGATGCTGCTGATCTGGTCGAGCAGATTGGACCCCATCAGGACTTCTGGGTCCTTCAGGTGCGGGCGGATGCGCGACCGGAGGTAGTCGAGGAACCAGTCGTCCCCGTCGGTCAATGTCGGGTAAGCGTCCCGGGCCACTTCGAGCAGGGCAGGCAGGGACAGGCCCTCGCCGAACTTGGTGATCTTGGCCTCGCACAGGCGCATCAAGCCCGGGAGATCGTATGCTCGCGCGGCAGCATACGTCTGTATGCTCGTCTTGAGCTCGCAGATCTGCTTGGACATCTTGTCTGTCCCCTTCGGCTTGAGAGCCTCGTAGGTCTTCGTGTGCAGGTAGTGGACGAGCACATGGCCGACAGGCTCGGGGATGGCCGTCAGCTCCGGGAGCCGGAGCTCGTAGGCGGCATGGAGCTTGGGGCTCTTCTTGAGGATGTCCAGCGGCACTGTGAGCGGGCTGGCGAAGGGGATGGTGCAGCTGGGGCTGCCATAGGGGCTGTGGTTGGCGACACTGGGTTAGCTCTTTTGATGATGATTCCGACGGGGAATATACCGGGGCATCACTCACGAAGTCTCGGGTCTGGTATCGACTTCCTTCTTCATCACGGGAGCCGCAACGGCGGCCGGCCTTGACTGGGCAGGGCCTTTGGTATCGGCACCTTTTGAAGCCGTCACTGCCTTGGGTGCTGGCGACGCCGTCGAGCCAGTCGACGACTGAGTCGGATTCTGGGGAGGCCTGGGAGCACCGCCCTTGTTCTTTTTCCTCGCCATGACGAAGCGGAGGATGTAGGAGGTGGCAGCGAGGAAGGTGAGTCCGACGAGGATTGCGGCTTCAACCGTGATGTAGATGTTGAAGTTGAGAAGATTTCTCATTGAGCGGTTGCAGCAATGGCTTTGGACAGACGCGGAGACCCGGAGACGAGGGGCATATTTCTACCCCATCGCTCGATGTGGCTCGTCTCCGGGCTGTGACGCTGTGAGCTGGCATCGCCGCCACTCCCAAAACACACCCAATGCACCAGACGCAACTCAAGACGCAGCTCTCTCTGCTGGAGTCTCCCCATTTGTCGCACTTGGGCCTCAAGCACTCAATGGCTGCCCTGGACTGGCTCAATTACCTAAGCCCGACGGCAACTGGCTGCTTGAGCCGAGACTCCCGAATGTGCATTGCAGCCATCGCTTTGCTTTGCCCTTGGTGAGCTGTCAAGTCTCGATCAGTCGAAGTCCGGGAAGGGGATCAGCAGTGATTGCGTCTCATTGCGACTGCGCCAGCGGCTGCAGCGACCACTGTCCCACTGTGAGTCAAGGCCAGCGATGTGTGCAGCTTTCCCAATCGGATGCAGCCCCGCCATCGAGTTCGCCCTGTTTGACCACTGGCAGTCGCTGGGGCAGGAGCGTCCCTCTGCGACCGGCGCCATGTGAACGGCATCTCCACGTGGCCCCGCGTTGATTCCCATTGTCGAATTTGATGAATTTGGTGGTTGGGCTCCTCGCCTCCGAGTCTCCATTCATTTGCGGTGGGGAGCCTGGTGCGGAACCCAGCCTCGAACGTTTCAGAGGAATGGAAAATGCTCGAGTAAGCGCGCTTCTCGCTTGGTTGACAGGCGTGCCGCCACGTAGGCCGAACCCCCTGCTTCGAGCGTCCGTCAATCAAGTTTGGCCCAATGGAGCATGGGCCACTTCGATGCACAATCGCGGAGGATGAGCGTTGGGCAGGCCACGATATGCGACCACTTGAGGCTGCCATGGTCAATTGACCTCGACGGTTGGGCATGGCCAGGCACGCCACCTCCGGAGGCATAACGTTATCACCAAGCGTCCAGGGTCTTTGAGGACGGATGGAATGCGTTGTTGGAGAGGCTTCCTGGAAGTGCCTGACCTCGGTGATGAACTTGACCCCTTGATGCTGCATAATGGAGGCTGGTGCTCTGCATTCCGGCTCTTCCGCTTCGACAATCGGAGGCTGGCCTCCTCGGAAAGAGGTCGCATGATGGATCAAGACCCTGGAGGAGAATGATACCGATGATTAGGCGAGGGGGACTGCCCCTCTCTGGAGGCGGTGAGTGAGGTGGTCATGAAATCTGTGTGGCGCCATCCCGCTTTCGCCGAGGCCCGCGCTTGCAGATGTCAAAATACGACTGTGGTTAGGGGTTAGGGTTCGTCCCTCACCTCACTCACCTCGTCTCATGGGCCGCTCTCACACTGAGTCGTCTTCACCTCTACCTCGAGTTACCTTCAAGTTCGGTGTCACTACTCAAAACCGGCGGTGTTATATAACCCAATCGATGCTGGTTCAAATGAGTATGAAGTGTAGTTTCCGCTCTGATATGACCAGTCAACAAACCGTTCACACAACTCTATCAGGCGACAAATCTGCAGAACCTTTGATGCCTGAGTTACACATTAGGCATAAGGGATGACAGGTTGTTTGCTAAGCGCTTCAAATGTCACGACACCAGACACCTGCAGCTCCTTGGCCGTTTGGGCCGTGATATACTACAGTGTCTGACTCAAAGTAACTGATTGGAAGTGTCCCCTGAAAGTGGAAATCTACGGTGGCTAGCGCCGTAGCAGAGTTTCTGGTATACCTACAGGCAGATACAGCAACCGTGAAGTGGTTGGCAGCTTTGAGCAGGGGGTTTTAAGGTTGGGAGAGGACTGTCAAAAACGTTCCTGGAGCATAGGAGAAGAAAAAGTCGTCACCTGTAGGATTCGAACCTACGCTCCCGAGGGAACTGCCTAACAGGCTAACTTGTGAATTAGCAGGGCAGCGCGTTAACCACTCCGCCAAAGTGACTGGCAATTTGAAGAGCGCCTTGTAATTTGGTGAATATTAAACAACCATCCGATGCGTGGAAGTCAGCATCAGGAACGTAAACTTTTCCATTGACTTCATATTCAACAACCACATCTATCCGGCATAAGAGCGGCACCTAGAGCTAGTAGGTCGTTCTACTGCACTTTGAATAACCAGATAGACTATGCACGAGTTAGCGTGGCACCGATCATCACTCGGTTTCAGCCGAGACGGCACAATTCGCTTGTTTGTGGCTTGGTACCACTCCGAGAAAAATCTCCGATTGGGTCTTCCGCACCGTGCAGACCGCAGCACGCGGATTGGGACAAAGGAAAGTGAGTAGCGCGCGGCTAGTCAGTCAATGTCGCCTTGACAGTGTAGACTCTGAACCTGGAAGTGTCCTCACTCGACTTGAACTTGGTTGAGGCATGGATGAAGCATGGCTGGATCATTAGTCGTTGTCCTGTTTCCAATGTTTTGATTGATTTTACCCATCCCCTATCGCCCCTTCTATTTCGTTGTTCCTTTATGCGAGGGCTGAGGTCCGCCCCTTTTTTTCTCAACCATGCCGCCATACGCTTACCGCAAGCTATGGCGTCCACTTCGGCCTCGAGCCCGTCTCGCGGCCTTCAGATTGAGGTCGAGGACAACAAAGAACACTGTCCTAGCCATCATCTTTATCTTAACATTGCTCTACTTCCTCGACCGTTTTGAGACCAGCGAGTCGGTCTTGCTCGAGCGGCTCATGAACTCAGGGCCATCGTCTCACCCGTGGACGGTGACCAAGAGCAGCGTTGACTGGGGAAAGATCGAATACCGCTATCCACCACAGCCGCCCATCGGGGTGCCCAAACCGCCTAGGCGGAGCGTGCTGCCACGGATCCAGCATCGATTCGGGAGAGAATCGTCCGAGGCTCGCAGGATACGCGAGGCGCGGCGGAGGGCGGTGCTGCGGCTGGCCAAGAAGTCGTGGGACAGCTACCGCCGATATGCGTGGAAGCAAGACGCCCTGATGCCGCTGTCGGGGACGGGCAGGGACCAGTTCTCGGGCTGGGCGGCCACGCTGGTCGATTCGCTCGACACGCTGTGGATCATGGGCCTCCGGGACAAATTCGACGAGGCCGTTGCCGCGGTGGTCGAGATCGACTTTGGAAATTCCACATCCCCCATCGTCAACATCTTCGAGACCAACATCCGCTATCTCGGAGGGCTGCTGGCCGCATATGACCTCAGCGGGCGGGAGGTGCTGCTGCAAAAGGCCGTGGAGCTGGGCGACCTCATCTACGGCGGCTTCAACACGGAGAACCGGATGCCGGTCGACATGATCAACTTTGAGGCTGCCCAGGCCGGGTCGGGCCTCGTTGTCGAGAACACGGTCGTGTCAGCATCCCCGGGGACCTTGACCCTCGAGCTGACCCGGCTCTCCCAGCTGACGGGCGACCCAAAGTACTACGACGCCATCACGGCCATCGTCGAGCTCTTCTACCGCGGCCAGAACCAGACCGCTTTGCCGGGCCTGTTCCCCATGTTCGTGTCCATGCTCCGCGAAGACGTCACAACAGGCGATACCTTCACCCTGGGAGGCTGTGCCGACAGCCTGTACGAATATTTCCCCAAGCTGCACGTCCTCCTCTCAGGAGGCGACCCCCGCCTCCCAGTTCTCACACAAACCTTCATGGACGCCGCCAAGCGCCACCTCTTCTTCCGGCCTATGATCCCCCCCTCCGATTTATCATCGAACAACAACAATAACAACAATAATGACATCCTCATCAGCGGAACTGTCCACATCGATCAGCAGACCGGCGAGCCACATCTGGACCCCGAAACAGAGCATCTCACCTGCTTCATCGGCGGCACCTTCGCCCTGGCCGGCCGGCTGCTGCACAGCGAGGAGGATGTCCGCGTTGGCGCCGGGCTCACGCGCGGGTGCGTCTACGCCTACCGCGCCTTCCCCAGGGGACTGATGCCCGAGCGGTTTCGCATGGTGCCTTGTAAGCACGATGATGATGAGGTGATGAAGAAGAAGAAAGGGAAGGCGTGCAAGTGGGACGAGGACAGGTGGATGGAGGAGAGGGAGAAGCAGGAGCGGATGCAGCTGCGCGGGACTGAGTCCAACAACAACGACAACAACAAGTTGAACAAACCGGAGCAGAGCTTTCCCAAGGGCTTCACCACGGTCACTGACAAGCGGTACATCCTCCGGCCCGAGGCCATCGAGAGCGTGTTCTACATGTGGCGCATCACGGGCGACGCCGAATGGCAGGACGCCGCGTGGGATATGTTCCGGGCTGTGGCCGAAGCAACGGCCACGGAACTGGGTGCCGCAGCGGTAGTTGACGTCACCGTGGCCAAGCCGCAGTTGCTGGAGCTGGAGGATTACATGGAGGTCAGTCAGCGAGTCTCTGGCCTTTTAAACACAAGTGTAGTTGCTAACCTTCGCAGAGCTTCTGGATTGCCGAGACGCTGAAATACTTCTACCTCGTCTTCTCGCCGCCCGAGCTCATCAGCCTCGACAAGTATGTGTTCAACACCGAGGCCCATCCTTTCCTACGGCCAAGGCCGTGATGTGGTGGGCAGCGCTCCTTCGACGTATGTCAGTACATAAACAAGGAGATGCTTCAGAGAAATGGTATGGTTTGGGAACTCTTGGATACTGCATCATAACACCGGCGTATTAGGGTCCGTTTTGTCTATCTGCGCTAAGGTTAGAAGTCATGCATGTCCATGTTGGGTTGCTCACATCGTTGCAGTTATTTTGGATAATAAGTATGGCTCAAAGACACGTTGGTTCGTATGATCATTCAGCAGACCGGCCCCCCCCCCCATTGTACTGTACTGTACCCCTGACGCCAGCCGATGCGATCCCTTTTGACCGTTGACCTTGCACATTGAATGACAGGAAGAAAGAGAAAATGGAAACACTCTTTGGTGCGACGTTCCGACGACTACCTCCGCCCGCCACGTGCCCCTTGGCCCCCCATCATGCCGCCCATCTGCCTCATCATGGCGCTCATGTCCATCCCCCCGAGACCGCCCATGCCACCGCCGCCGCCGCCGCCGCCAAACATCTTCATCAGGCTGGCCATGTCGGGCATGCCGCCGGCCCCGCCCATGCCGCCCATGCTCTGCAGCCGCTTCTGCATGGCGGCCAGCTGCTGCGCCTTGTTGCCGCCGGCCATGGCGCTCTGCGCCCGCTGCATGTTCTTCATGTTGCCGCCCATCTTCTTGGCCATGCCCGCCATCATGCGCTGCTGCGTGAGCAGGTCCTCGACCTCGCGCACCGTCGTGCCCGACCCGCGCGCGACCCGCGTCATGCGCGTCGGCTGCTCGATGAACAGCTTGCCGTCGCTGTCGAGCTCCTTCTCGGTCATGCTGTCGCAGATGTAGATCATGCGCTTGAGCTTGAGCGAGCCCTCCTCGTCGTCCATGCCCTGCATCATGTTGCTCATCCCCGGGATCATGCCCGCCATCTTGCTGAGCGGGCCCATCTTCATGATGTTCTGCAGCTGGTCGCGCAGGTCGCGGATCGTGAAGATGCCCTCGCTGATGTGCTTGATGGTCTCCTTCTGGTCCAGCTTGAGGCTCTGCACGTGCTCGACCAGCCCGGCCATGTCGCCCATGCCCAGCAGCTTGCTGATGAAGTTGCGCGGCACGAACCGCTCGAGATCCAGCATGTGCTCGCCCGTGCCGATGAAGACGATGGGCGTGTGCGTCGCCGCGACGGCCGAGATGGCACCGCCGCCCGCCGCGTGGCCGTCCGTCTTGGTGATGATGATGGCGCCGAAATCGGCCGCCTCCTTGAACGCTTTCGCCTGCGCCTCGGCCTGCTGGCCGATCGAGGCGTCCAGGACCATGATGGTCTCGTCCGGCCGGATCGCCGCCTGGATATCCACCATCTCCTGGAACAGCGCGCTCTCCTGTCTGTGGCGGCCCGACGTGTCGACGATGATGACCTCGAACCGCTCCTTCTTGAACTTCTCGACGCCGTCCCGGGCCACCACGGCGGGGTCCGTCTCGGTCAGGCTGCCGTAGTAGGGGATCTTGGCCTTGGTCGCATTCTGCTTCAGCTGATCGAAGGCACCGGCGCGGAAGGTGTCGGCGCACACCAGACCGGTGCGGAAGCCGCGCGACTGGTAGTGTCTGGCGAGCTTCGTGCAGGTTGTCGTCTTTCCGGCACCTTGGAGACCGACGAACATGATGACGTTGGATTTGCCCTTCTTGGGCTTGAAGGGTTCGGCATGCGGATCGACGAGGCGCACCAGTTCGTCGAAGACGGCCTTCTGGATCAGCCGCTTCTTGTTCACGGCGGGCGGGAGCTCCTTGAAGTTGACGGTGGCGCGGATCGACTTGCGCAGCTGGCCGACCAGGCGCACGTTGACATCGGCTTCGAGCAGGGCGGAACATATTTGCTTGAGCATCGAATCGAAGGCCTGTGGATTTGCTTATTGTCAGCAACGGGTTGCATGCGTGGTGGCAACACCCCTGGGAATCGGGCAGACAGATTGGGAATTGAGCTTGCTTTTTCGTCAAGATTTGGTGCCCGCGTCAGGTCGCTGACGGCCGCATTTATGCGGCGGCCAAGATCTTGAAGGACCATGGCGAGAATCCACGCCTGTGAGGTCGGCGGAAGCTGGATGTGGATGGTGATGTTGTCGAGTTGTGACGAGTGTCCTTGCAGTGCGACAATGTGGGGTTGATGTTGCTTAATAAACCCTGTCCAGTTGCGCACAAGCCGCTACTATCGCGGAGCATATAGGGTTAGGGTTAAAAGTCGTCCTGCCACGCCTGCCTGTAAAATAAGCTCACGAAAGTGCCTGTTTGGGACATTTGGGGCAATATAGGGGGCAGTGATTTAAAGTTCTAAACCGATGAGGCTTTTCAATAATTCCTATTAATAGGATATCAACACTCTTTTTGATACTTGCCATCTTCTTCTCAGGACCGGCTCTCCCAGCCCGCGAATTGCTCAAGCGGCATCACACTGATTGGCGCAGCAAAGTTGTCCTCCTTCTGGTCGTTTTCCACGAGCCACGCCATGATGGGACTGGATTTGTGCGCATGAACAGCTGCCTGGTCAAGATATCTAGCATGGTGTCTCGGGTTAGTATTAATTAGCTCTTACCATCTTGAGCCCCCAAACTTCAAAGTCAAGCTTACATCTCCCAGACAACGACCAGGGGCTTCTCTGTGTCGCCTGCGCGGAACCATTGGTATTTCAAGACTCCCGGTTCCTTTTCATACACCGAGTCGCAGATTGTTCGGGCAATCTCTTCAACCTGCGCATATCACATCGCTGGATTAGCAAGGCTCACTGCTTCAAAGGGTCACTCTCGGGGCTTGTCTGGCTTACCCGTGCAACGCGGTCTGGCTTTGGATAGAGGAGGGCTACAAAGTGCAGGGGCATGGTAATCATGTGATGTAGCAGGTATTCGGCACCCGATATAGGTGACGTCGATAGTGGTATATAATTGGTACGAGCCAGGAGGGAGGGCTAGTCGTAAGTACTAGCTGGTGATGAAGGCTCTGGATCTGGACTGAGCTCGGCCTGGCCATCATCCCAAGGTATATATTCTCACATCCGAAAGCATGGGTTATTATTATGGAGGGGATATTCCCTGGACGAAGAATGGAAAATGGTTCCCGGCAGGGGTACACAACATGCCGCTTCATTCTAGGTCAGGGAGCAAAAGCGAAATTCAGAACCTATGAAGGTATGTCCCATCATTCCAAGTAGTTACCTTGATTATAACATCAACAGCATGGTCCTCGGCAGCAATGCCGCAGGACCTACCATTATGGTTCAGAGCAACGAAGTTGAACTTTTCAATGCTTTCTCTCCCATTCAAGCGTTTCGTTTACTGTCAGGGCGGGGGCTAGGTCTGGGTAGCACGGAAAGGCCGAACGAAACCCTGGCTGTGTCGTGGAAAGGCAAATCTATAGTTATCGCCCGCTTCAACATGCAATTTCGGGATCTACATACTGTGTATCCACGCATCGGAGCCGCCAATGTGACCCTCCACGCTTTGGCCGTGACTTCACCATTCTCCAACAACGCACTGTGTCCCCCGACGGCCGCTGACGCAACTCATGGGCATTCTTCCAGAAGGAAAATGACGGGGAAATAATGGACATTAATATCGACGCCGCTCTTGGCCAATGGCTGCCATCCCCGCACTTGTACCCCTGACATGCAGGTTGGAGAAGCTTGTTTGGGGGTAACTGCCGTGACCTTTTCCAAGCAGCTCGGAGCGGATCTGCCGAACAGGCTATCAACCCCGATATTGGAAAGCTTCATTCGACCAAGTGGTTGGCCAAGACACACAACTGACGCCCCGTAGGACCCAAACTCTGCGACTCTGCCAAACAGATGATGGAATAACAGCATGACGCGGATGGAATTAGTTCATTCAATGGTTACACCGGATTCACATATAGAAGAAGGCATGCCTGTCCTTCGGAAACATTAAAATGAAGCGACATCCATTCTGGCTTGGAGCTGGAGTCTCGTGCTGTACATACAGCTCCTTCTCCCGTTGATACCCACGCTCTACTCAGTCCATCAGGGGCAAGGTCTCAGTAGCAACAATGCGTCTGTTCGAGACTGCCGTGGCTGTCACAGCCCTTTTCTTCGCTGGTAAGAAAAAAATATCACCTTCTACTTGAAAAGAAGATGCGATGCTAATGGCATGAGGCGACAGGCTCCGATGCTCAGACCGTGCCGCAGCTTCCCCGGCCCCGGTCGTGCAGCGGCGTCAGCAACTTCCGGTTCCAGTACACGGCGGCGTCGGGATGGTCGGCGATGAAGCTGGCCGGCGGGCTGAAGCAGGTCCGGACGATCATATGGGACCCGCTGGGCAACATGCTGGTGGCGCAGGCGACGCGGGGCATCTCGGTGCACACGTTTGGCGCCGACGGGTGCATCAACAGCACCACCATGCTCATCACGGGCAACCAGCTCAACCACGGGCTGGCGCTGACGCCCGATGGCTCGACGCTTTACGCCAGCGGCGAGACGACGGCCTACAGCTGGAGCTACAACCCGGCCACGCGCACCATCAGCAACCAGAAGACCATCGTCCGGGGCATGTCGTCGGGCATCCACTTCACGCGCACCATTGCCGTGGTGCCCAAGCAGCCCAACCTGATCCTCCTGCAGGTCGGCAGCAACCAGAACCTCGACACGGCCGCGGCCCAGCCGAGCACCGGACGCGCCATCATCAAGGTCTTCGACACCAGCAAGGCCCCCGCCAACGGCTTCAATTACAACACCGACGGCGAGGTGTTTGCCTACGGCCTGCGCAACACCATCGGATTTGTCCCGGACCCGAACGGCGTGTTCTGGGGCGTCGAGAACAGCGCTGATGTATGCATGGTCCCGTGAAAGCGCTTGTTTGTTGAATGGAAGCTCTGACAGAGAGGTGTGTACTTATATAGGACGTCGCCCGCACAGAGAACGGCCAGCGCCGGGACATCCACCAAAACAACCCTGCCGAGGAGCTCAACAAGCTCGGCGACCCCACGACGGTGCGCAACGCCTGGTTCGGCTACCCGACGTGCTTCGCCGTGTGGGACCCGTCGGGCTTCTCGGGGTCCGGGCTCAAGACGGGCAGCAACTTCGTGCCGTCGCCGAGCAGCTCGTACAACGACGCGACGTGCAACACCAACAACGCGATCCCGCCGCGGCTGAGCTTCCAGGCGCACTCGGCGCCCATCTGGAACACGTTCGACGCCGACGCCAAGAACATGTACGTCGCCCTGCACGGGTCGTGGGACCGGCAGCCGCCCACGGGCTTCAAGGTGGTGCAGGTGCCCTTCCAGAAGCTGGCCGACGGCTCGTACGACCCCGTCGCGCCCGCCGACAGCCAGTCCGGCTACAAGGACATCTTCAGCGCCCCCAACCCGGGCAGCTGCACCGCCAACGGCCTGACCCAGAGCAACTGCATGCGCCTGACCGCCGCCGCCTGGGACCCCGCCGGACGAGGCCTGTTCGTGGGCAGCGATAACAGCGCCGAGGGCGAGATCTATATCCTGGCTCCGCCGGCGTGACGAATACTGGATACCAGGGGCATGGGAGACTGAGCTTGAAATACTACTACTTGGCTGTTTCCCATCATACACATCCCACATCGACCCCTTTATAAGCTGTCCGTAATGGCACATACATATACAGTCTATGGGTTGGTTGTCAAATAGCAAATGGACTTTGTACTCACCGCGTTAAAATCTCATGCCCCTCTCTTGTGCAGTACTTTTGGTTCCTCCGCCCGCCGCCCTCCCCTTAATTATCGCTGCTTGGCGATCATCTGCGCTGCATTCACCCCCTTGCCCACCGGCAGAAGCCCCGCCTTGCAGAGGACATCGACGCAGTTCGAGATGACCTGCTCGTCGACGCCCTGGGTCCGCTCGGGAAACCGGACCGTCTTGAGCCACTCCCGCGCATCCTCGGCCGAGTAGTCCAGCTCGGTGCTGATGTACTGGACCGCCTCCTCTTTGTGCTCGTTGAAGTGCTTGATGCCGAGGTTGAGCTTGTCGAGCAGGTCGTCCACCCTGCTATCCTTGGCATTGTCATGGACCAGGTCCGTCGCCGCGACAATCTTCCAGCTGCTCCAGGGCGTGTGGATCTCACCGAGCCTGCGGATCTCGCCCTTGTCGTAGTAGCGCTTGGAGGTGAAGTGCTCCCACATGAAGAAGTCGGCGTCGCCCGCGTTGACGGCCTGGCGCAGCCGCTCAAACGTGTCAAGCACGACAAAGTCCGAGAACGGCGAGGCCTGCTCGAGGCTGGTGCCCGCGCCCGCGCTCGGAATCAGCCACCCGCGCTGGTCCGCCAGCACGTACCCCATCACGTAGCTGCCGGACCCTATGCGCGAGACGCCGATCTTGGTCCCCTGCAGCGAGTCGACCGTCTTGATCTCGGCCCGGTCCGCTCCGGTCGAGACGGCCCAGCCTTCGGATTTGGGTGTTAGTATAAGAACTACACTTATGATTTAAGACATGGATCAGGTGCATGCATGCACGTACAGAGCGGAGACTCGACGTAGGTGCCGACAAGCCTGAACCCGCCGTCCTCGCGGGACACTTGCGACCGGCCCAGCGCAGCGACCCAGCCCTCGGTGAGGCCGATCCCGACATCAATCTCCCCGCCCCGCAGCGCCGTGATCATGTGGCCCGTCCCGGAGGGGAAGGGGATCAGTTCGGCGTCTAGGCCATAGTGCTTCTTGGCGAAATGGATGGGCGTCGAAAAGTGCTCGGGCACGAAGCCCACTCTCAGCGCACGTGCCTGCGTTGTAGTCATGGTGTTGTCTTTGGACTCTAATGTATGATGCAGTTGTGCCGACCCCGAGTGTGCTTTTTTGGTTCAGCCCGTTCAGAAAGCTTCCTGCAAGAGTTGTGTTGGTTGGAAAGAAAGAAAATGACGCAATGCGGGGTGAAGGAACGGGATCTGGAACAGCAAACGGCGACCCACTGGGAATTGTCTGTAGTATGTGTAATGTGCAAGAGTGTTGCTAAGTGGCGAGAGGTTTCATAGAAGTATGAACCGCCGGGCTTGAGGATTGAGGCACGGGTTTGAGAATCGAGGGCATTGGGGCATTGAGTCCAAGAAAAGCAGATGGTATGGAACAGATCAATTCGATGTTAGGACATAAGCTACAGCAAGGAGCTCACTATACGGAGTTTGTACTACATCATACAGCAACTCCATCATGCCATGCGCAGCACGGTGAAGACAATCTCAGATCAATTAGATTCAACGCTAATAAGGTACGTTTCCGGGAATGTGGCACAAATAACCGGCAAAACAAAGAATTGAGAGCTGGACTGTGACCCCTCAACCTATCGTCATGTTTCAAACAGAAACTTTTAAGCAAGCAAAAGGGGTGAAGAGCCGCGGACTGGGCTTGGGTCAAAGTGCTTGTATCCGAACCCGATGGCTAACCTTCCGAGCTTGCACCTTCCCGGCTCAACCGGCAGGGCGGCTGGCTGGTGAGCTTTCCGGGGGAACTTTTGTTCTTGAACGGTTGCAACAGTGCCAGGATGTACAGACGTAAGCCGGCATAATTCATCCGGCGCGGTGGCGTTGCCAGTCTCTCGCACAGTCGACTCAATCGAAGGAGGACGACGAGGTCTTCGGTGTAGTCTGTATGTACAGCCACCTTAAGCGGACAACAGCAATGGTTCTGACTCTCGAGTCTCGAGAACTCGTTTGAGTAAGGTAAACACTGCGAATCCGTCGTTCTTCGCTCTCGCCGGGGTTTCGTCGCCAACTCCACGCCACAACAGGAAGCGGTAGAGGAACGGCAAATGTAGGTCCGGAAAGTGCTGCACGGGCAGGGTACCTACATGTTTCCATTA
This sequence comes from Achaetomium macrosporum, assembly GCA_033296875.1. Classification (NCBI taxonomy): domain Eukaryota; kingdom Fungi; phylum Ascomycota; class Sordariomycetes; order Sordariales; family Chaetomiaceae; genus Achaetomium; species Achaetomium macrosporum. The sequence continues at coordinate 94,994 of MU860061.1, forward strand.
GCTTTTGGCGAACGGCTTCGAAATAAGACCCCTGGATTTTTATGGAGGCGGCTGCTACATGACTGGTTAAGGTGACTAAAAATAGGGCAGAATTAAGGAAATGACAGCAGATCGCCGGGTGCAGCATTTGGCGATACCGAAAACGTGGACGGGCTGAAACTCCGGCTTGGCTCAACCAGTATTGCTTCTCCCTTGGTGACATCGTGGTACCTGGGGAATGAAAGTTTTCATTTCAGCCGGGTGTCAAACACGAGAAATCGGACAGCTGCTCGACCAACCACTGTATTTACCATGTTCGGTCGCCGAGGTGGTCCTTCCTGGGCGGGATTCCCAACTACAAATCGAGGCTGCCGCCCGCCTCAGCAGGATACATGATTCCAACATCTAACCCAACAGTTCAGAGTCAAAGATCGATCTCAACTGACACTGGACTCCAATAACTGTGTCTGAAAAAGCCACTCTTCTTCACCATGCGCCACCTCTCTCTCGCCGTCCTCTCCCTCCTCGGCGCCGCCGCCCTGGTCACAGCTCGTCCGCCCGCCTCGACGACGACGACGAGCGAAAAGCCCAAGCCGACCTACCAGTCCTGCGGCGGCTTCCGCATCAAGCCGCTCGACTGCCCCAAGGGCCAGCTCTGCATTGACGACCCCTACGTGGGCGGCTGCGGCCTGGCCTGCGACATGCCCGGCATCTGCGTCGACGTCGCCGCCTCCGCCTTCTGCGGTGGCTTCGCCGGCCTCCCCTGCAAGGAGGGCAAGAAGTGCGTCGATGACCCGCGCGACGAGTGCGATCCCGAGCATGGCGGCGCCGACTGCGGCGGTATCTGCGTCTGAAAGAGGGTGGGGATAGTTTGTGCAACAGTGAGCAGACTCAGAGGAGGGACTTGTCTTGCAAACAGGAGACGGTGTTGGGGGCAAAATAGGTACCTACTGAAGTTGGCTTGTATGTACTACTAGAATAGGAACGCCGACTTCGAGACAGCTGCGAAGTCGAGTCACAAACCTAAGCATCCTGAAGACACCGGGGTGTTCTCATCGATCTTATTCGTAGCAGACTCTACAAGAAACTGAGCCAACCTAGGCCCATGTCTAGGTAAGTAAGGTAGTCTGAGTAGTCTCTATCATGGCATGTAAGTTCCTTAGTCAAGTCAAAGCTTTCGGATTCGGGGCTTGATCTATACGAATATAGACAGCTGCTGACTTTTCCGTGACTCTATTAATATGCTTGGCTCTCAACTGCAAGTTCATATTGTGTTATCAGTAATATTTCGGAGAACTCTCTTGGTTCCTCAAGTCGATACTGCTACCAGACCAATGCTCCTTCGCTACTTCCTTTTCATACCCCCATTACCGCTCTGCGTGGCTTTCTGTATCTAGGGAGTTATTGGATTATCAGGAGGGTTTGAGACGTGGCGCTAACGTTCCTACTCAACCGAGAACACTGAAGCGCCGCGGGCGGCACACAGCACCTATTTAACTAAGGTAGGTACTAGAGTTCCTGAAACGGACGAGAATTCAGGAGCTCGGGCATTCGCGAAGGACTCGGTCCCTATGACCGCTCCTCAACTTCCCATGTGCCTGGTTGGTTCCGAGTAACTCAAATAAGGTTGAGATGCAGTCACCTGGGGTCGGAGCAGGCAACTAGGGGTGAAGCAGCCTTTTGAGGGCCATAACTTGAGCCGTTCACTTCCACGAGATGCTTACTGCTACTTATAATGGTTATGATGTCGCATCGATTCCGGCCCTCAGCTCGGACCGAAGGCAACCGAGCGATTCGCCTGGACGCCAATGGCCGAGAATGCCTTCGGCTGCTCCCGGATTGTCTGCTGTCTCGAATTGGTGGGCAACCTCCCGTCAGCGAAGGTGTTCCCGACTTGCGCCGATCAACACCCGGGCCAAGACCCGATCCCGAAGAGCATGGAAGACAATCTGGATCCGGGATGAAATCAGGTGCCGATATTGGCACATACATCGCAGAGAGCCACTTGCTCTCCCGTCTGACTCTGGTAAGATTGCAGACACGACAGGCGTTAAAACGAGAGATGTGTCGTGTTGAAACGGCAATTCAGGGATTGAAACGCGATTGACTGTTTCCAAAAAGCTTCCATGGGCTGATAAAAAGCAGGCGTCGCCCGTGACGCAAATTCCAGGACGCCACAATGCCCGAGAACGGCACTTTCCACCCCACTTGTGCCCCGCAGTGGTGGAAGCTGCACTCCTGTTGAGCTCCTGAGCATCAACTGACCCCGCACCGTCGCTCATCCCACCTTCTTTGGTCTGCTACCCCTCCACCGGAAGCCAGAGAGCTGGCGTCATACAAATCCCTCATCGGCTGCGGCAGATCGTTTGTACGAGACAGAGCATTATCAGCTTCATTTCCTTCTTTTCGATTTTGCCTAGCGAAGCACTCTTCAATTGCGACGACCTCAACCCAGCAACTAATCTCACCTCACTTCTTTGGGTACCTATCCTTGATCTGTTACCCCGCCGTCCAAGACATTGTTTAACCTCCATTGAACCAAAACACAGCACCGAAAATGGGCCTGCTCGAGGTACGTGACATCGACGGTCAATTCCCGGCCCGGGCTGCTCCCGCATGAGTCGAATTCCGTGCACCTTGCTGACCAGTGTCTGTGCACATAGGATCTTAAGCTGCCCGTTGGCGTCATCTATGGTGCGAACCCCTTTGTGATTCCCACGCCGAAGCCGAAGGGATTGAGGAGCTTGGATTGACCCTGGGAACAGGAGACGATGTCCTGAAGCTCTTCCAGTATGCCCGCGAGAAGGGCTTCGCCATCCCGGCGACCAACGTCACCTCCAGTAGCACTGTCGTCGCTGCCCTCGAGGCTGCTCGTGACGCCAAGGCTCCGATCATGTACGAACGACGTGCCCCCTCCCCTCCTCCATTCGGAATCGTCTCAGTGGCCGAAGGAGATATTGACAGTGGATGGCCAGCCTGCAAACGAGCCAGGGCGGTGCCGCTTATTTCGCCGGAAAGGGCATCAAGAACAGCGCCGAGAAACAGGAGGCCTCTGTTGCGGGTGCCATCGCCGCCGCCCACTACATCCGCTCCGTCGCTCCGCTATACGGTGTGCCCGTTGTCCGTGAGTAACCCGCCCTCGCCCCTTAGCCTCTTCTATTGCTGATGGCGTGTGCCAGTCCACACCGACCACTGCGCCAAGAAGCTGCTCCCCTGGCTCGATGGCATGCTTGACGAGGACGAGAAGTTCTTCAAGCAGAACGGCGTGCCCCTTTTCTCCTCGCACATGATCGACTTGGTAAGCTTTTCTACCCGCGTCTCTCTACGTAAACATCAGCATATACTAACGATTCTAGTCCGGTACGTCCTCTGATGAGCTCGGTTTCTCCCCTATCCTCCCTACCCTCTTCTCGGTGCCTTCCTGATGTACACCGAGTGTATGAAACGATACTGAGACATTGGCACGGCCAGAGGAACCTGTGGACGAGAACATCAGCACATGCGTCAAGTACTTGAAGCGGATGGCTCCCATGAAGCAGTGGCTGGAGATGGAGATCGGCATCACCGTATGACAGGTCCTTCCGCACGACTGAAGACGGAACATGAGCGCTGACGGCTGCAACAGGGTGGTGAAGAAGATGGTGTCGACAACACCGGCGTAGGTTTCAGCGGATAGGCATTGTAGGATGCACCGTGCTGACATGTACCGCTCAGGTGGATAATGCTGCTCTCTACACCCAGTAAGTAGCAGTTGAGGCTCACTGGCAGAATCGGAAACAATGCTGACCTTCTTTAACAGGCCCGAGGACATCTGGCAGATGTGCGTTTCGTCCTATCCCGGAAACCTTGCCGTCCAAACTAACTTCCTCTTAGCGAGCAAGCCTTCCGCCCAATCTCGCCGTACTTCTCGATCGCCGCCGGCTTCGGGTAATGAACTCCCAGCCCCCATCAGAATGACGCATGCACTGACGACATGGCAGTAATGTTCACGGCGTGTATGCTCCGGGCAACGTCCGCCTGCACCCCGAGTTGCTTGGCAAGCACCAGGCCTACGTTTCGGAGAAGCTGGGCGGCAAGGACCCCAAGCCTGTCTTCTTCGTGTTCCACGGCGGCTCCGGCTCGAGCAAGGAGGAGTACCGGGAAGCCATTAGCGTAAGACGCGCTCATACACCCCGGGAATTCGATTTCGGTGGCTGACAGTTTGTAGCATGGTGTGGTCAAGGTCAATGTCGACACTGACTTGCAGTGGGCGTACCTGATCGGCATTCGGTGAGTTGGTTCCGATGGTTGAGTCAGTCTTTGGCCTCACTGCTGACCGGAGGTTAGTGATTACATCACCAAGAACATCGACTACCTTCGGACCCAAGTCGGCAACCCGGAGGGACCCAACAAGCCCAACAAGAAGAAGTACGACCCGAGAGTGTGGGTTCGCGAGGGCGAGAAGACCATGTCGGCGAAGGTGGCGGAATGCCTCAAGGACTTCAACACCGCGGGCCAATTGTAGATTGATGCATGGTTGGGGATGGGCCGGATGTACGCCTGATACGGGGGCTTAGCAGGAATACACAGGCTCTCTTATGGGAGCCTAGGATCTTATGAAGCTCGTCATGCAGGGATATGGGAGTCTCTGGAAGCTAGATAGTCCGAGACAGACGAAAATGCAATAGCACCTCTCAGGTACTTGGTTATGTGCGCCCAGGGTCGAGATTGAATACCTGCGAGACTTCGAACTTGGCCAAGAAGGTGATACCCGAACTTACCCGTCGGGCCTCAGCATTGGGCGTTCGTTTCGTCAAGATCCCACTCTCTTTCCCCTGGCTTCAGATCTCTTGATGTCTTGGACTTTGTGGGGGGATTCGGATCTCAGCCGAGGTTCAATGTGGGCCGAGTTCCGAATGCGCCGCACTCAACTGAGCCCAAGGCACACCTATTTGAATTTAGAGGGAGATCTTGAGCGGCACAATCAACAGGCACTTCACGCGTCAAGAGACAAGGTACTTGATCGCTCATAACATGGGCGGGGGAAACACACAGGGCCTCGTGCCGCTGTCAGAAGCCACGAGGATCGAGCGGCTCGACTCCCATGTCTACCTGGCCAATCTGAGCGACTCGTTCTGCATCGGAACTGGTGAGACAGACTCGAACACGTTGTGGTTCTGCCAGATCACACTTTGAAAACTGACGTTGGATTTCACTGCAGTTCCCAACGGAGGATACGTGGCAAGCTGCATCCTCCAAGCGGCGGGCATGCATCTCGCGCAGAGAACAGGGCAGAAGGACGTGCAGAACGCGCACTTCCAGTTCCTGAACCGCACCGAGACGGGCCCGGCCGTCATCGTCATCGAGGATGTCAAGCTGGGCCGGCAGCTGTCCACGCTGCACGTCACGCTGTACCAGCACGCTCTCCTGCCGGAGGCACCATGGATCACGGCGGGCTCGACACGCAAGGAGGTGGCCGCGTACCTGACCATGACCGACCTGCGCAAGGAAAGCGGCATCTCGCTGCCTACGTCGTTCAGCCTACAGCACCCCGTCGCGGCGCCTCCCAGACCGGACTTTGCCGCGCTGAGGGAAGACCGTGATGCGCACTGGTCCCGCTACCAGTTCCCGCGCGGCAGTTCGCTGGGCTACTCGCGCTGTTTGCAGAATACTATCTACTACGATCCGCGCGGCGGACAACCCACCAGGACGGTCATCGACAAGTGGGTGCGCCTCGCGTCGGGGGAGAGGTTCACGGCCGCCTCGCTGGCATTTGTGTCCGACTGCTGGCCGTACGTGGTCGAGGCGTGGAGGCCGACCAAGGAGGAAGCCGAGAGTAGTCTTGGTGATAAGAACGTCCCCTTCGCGCCGGGTGCTATGTTCTGGTACCCGACTGTTGTGCTCAACCTCGAGGTGAAGAAGGCGCTGCCCGAGGAAGGCGTGGAATGGTTGCAGCTGCGGATCCAGAGCAAGCAGATCAAGGATGGCCGGTTCGACCTCGAGGTGCTGATACTGGACGAGCAGGGGGATCTGGTCGCGCTCAGTAACCACGTCAACCTGATCCTGGGAAGCGAGAGGAATATGGCGGAGAGGAGGAAGAAGGAGTCACTGAGTCGGATGTAATGTGGACTGTATGTCTGATCAAGGGACTCCTGTGAGTCATGTTTCACCCGCCAAAATTTCCTTCTCCGCCGGGGCGGATGCATTCACCGGTGGTCAAGTCAACGCAGTAAGACAGGCCACAGACTGCGCGCTTGGAGCGCTTCTTCTCCGCATCCCAGCCATCGCCCTTTCTGCCACGGCGGCACTCTTGCACAACTTGGCCCTGGTTCTCCCAGCTGTTGTTGCCACGATGGTTCCAACACGCTGGCTGCGGGAGGCGGAGCGCCCAATGGGACGCCGCCGCGCTTGTCGGCGGTTCCTCGCCCTGGTTGCGAAAGTTGGATGCGGAGAGTGAATCGCGTCGTTGGCCGGGGCTCCGGGCTCCACCGCATCGCGAGAGCGCCCCAGTGGGAAAAGTCGGTGATGGCCCCCGATGGCGGCCACGTCACCGCCTGGGCCCCTGCCAAGTGGCCCCGGCAGCCCAGGAGCTCGGGGTCTTGGGCAGGCACCTCGGGCAACACTGGTCGGGCTCCAAAGTAATGGTCGAGACGTGGCCATGGCTCGATTGGATCTGGCACATAATTCTGTAGCGCGCGATCCAGATTGGGTCACCGTCGAGTGAGTCGACTCCAGTCCGACTGCATCTGCAGCTGCCCCTGATCGCCAGACTCGGCGCTCGCCCCCCGCTGTGAGGTGTCGCGATGCCATGCCATATCTTGGGCACGGACGAGTTGCATCAACCCCTGGCCGGAATGGGGTTAAATAGCGGACGAGCCGCCGCCCGAGATGAAGCTCTCCTCTCTCGCTCCTCCATCGCAAAGAACCCATAAGAAGAACTACCCTCATCATCTCAACACTTGACAAACACACAAACACCCAAACACCCAAACACCCAAACAAAATGATCGACGCTGCGGAACTTGTAAGTGAGGAGACTGACTGTTCGTCACATCACCAACACCCCGATCTAACACCTTGTTCAGAGACGCCGCTGGACGGACAAGACCAACGCCGTCTTCAGCCCGCGCGACCGGCACGAGTACCACGAGTACCCGGCCGAGGACTTCGAGCGCGAGTTCGACTTCCAGGCCTGCCGCAGCATCGTGTTCCTGCACGGCGAGCGGACGGGCCGCGAGACCGACGTCATCCTGCTGACCCAGGGCTCGGGCCACATGACCCTGCCCGCCGGCGTCCAGGTGCTGGTGCAGTCGGGCTACGCCAAGTGCGAGCCCGCGCGCGGATCCATCGGATCGTCCGGCTCGACCGTTGTCGGCGGCGGCATCCGTGCCCCGCCCTCGAGCCGCGTCTCGGCGGGCTATGCTCCCTCCGCCGCCTATGCCCGCTCCTCGGCCGACTCGGGCTATAGCGGTTCTGCTTCTGGTTCTGCCTTTGCGAGAAACGATGCCGCCTCCTTCATGATGCGCGGCAGCAGCGGCTTGAACTTCAGCGGCAGCCGCCCGAGCAGCGCCGACTCGGCCGGCGATTGGGAGGTGGTCGAGGAGATGGACGGCGCCGGTGGCAGGTTCCGCGACGACGCCTGCAGCATCGCCCCGAGCGAGAGCATCTCCTCCGTCGGCAGCCGCCACCACCAGCAGTACCGTCGCTACACCCGCGACTACTAGACTGATGCCTGTGTCACGGCTGAGGTCGACCTGAGGAAGTGAATGGAGGGAATGGCGTTGCCCCTGAGAAAGGGGCACAGCTCGCCGGTTCTCCCTTCCCGGTCGCCTCCTGTGGCACTTCTGGCATCTGCCATCTCGGCATTCAGGCGGATGGACTGGTCATGGTTGGAGTTTCGGATGTTTGTGTTTTGACTTTTTCGGGTCAGCATTTCAGGTTTTGGGTCTGCGCATCACGGGCATCAAGAATGTATCTTGGGTTTACACACCTCACGCATAGAAAGACAGCGGGCATGATCAATCGACAGCGGCATATTATTGTCATCATTTCAAGGCATCGTCTCGCTGTCTCCAATCCAAAGGAGCTTCATTCCAACAGGGGGTAGATACTATGTGATTGTGATCAACAGTATATAAAGGCTCCAGTTGTTCGCCATCTACATAACCTACTTTTATAGAGCACCCTTCTCTAGTATGTACGCTGTACGCCCAGCTCAGACCTCCCGCTTGTCGACCATCCCCTCATCCCCAAAAGTTCCCGCCCAGATCGGAGCGTCGCAGAAGGCCACCAGCGATGCAACGGGGTGTGAATAACCGGAACAAACGCGGATAGGTGGACCCTCGTCCTCGAATCCTGTTACAGAAAATCGCAGAACTTTCGGACAACATGGATCCCGTTTTTTGTAGCGCTACACTAGTTGTCACTCCTCACCCCTGCTCGAAGCTAGGCGACCCGGGCCCCACCAAGGGAGAATACTAGTATCTAATCACGGTCAAGGACATTGGACAGCCGTCTCTCCCTGGGACCGCAAGATTCAACATCATCATCCATCCCACATGTGTCTCGGCAAGACACCTCGTCGAACCGTCCTCGTCGTTGAGCCGCCCGACCGTTGACGCTGTGCCCTAGTAGATCGTCATGATCGCGAACATCCTCCTGCTGGCCCTCCCGCTGGCGCTCGCCTACTTCTTCTCGGCACTATGGCACCGCCGGTTTAAGCAGTTCGCCGACTTCCCCCAGCTCCCGCCCTCTCTTCTCTGGGGTCACCTGAAGGCGCTCCACGAGTTCACCTTGAAGGCGCTCCCGGGCCTCCATCATGACCATCTCCTCGCCGAGATGGCCAAGGAACTGGGCCACCCGCCGCTCATGTTGGTCGATCTCCGGCCGGTTACCTATCCAATGGTGGTGGTCACCAGCCACGAGGTGGCCGAACAGATCTCGCGCGTGTCCAAGCTGTTCCCCTGGAGCACGCCCAAGTCTCCCACCATGGGCGCGCTGGTGAGCCTGATCGGACCGCAGTCCATCCTGGTGAAACATGTAGGCTGTCCTCGTTTGCACGCTTTTTTACGGCGCCCGGGTTTACTTGCTTACTGATCACAACGCCCCCAGAACGAAGATTGGAAGCAGCTCCGCAAGCGCTTCAATCCCGGCTTTTCGCCGCAGCATCTCATGACCCTCCTGCCCTGCATCCTGGACAAGACGGCCATCTTCCTGGAGCGCCTCGATCACTATGCCCGCTCGGGCCAGGAATTCCGCCTCCTCAAGCTGACGATTGAACTGACCTTCGACATCATTGGGGCCATCACCATGAACGTCGACTTTGACGCGCAGCACTCCGAGTCGTCTGGCCAAGGTGAGTTCATCCGGCTGTACGACCAGCTCCTCCAGAACTACGGAGACAAAGACAGACGGCTACCCTGGTGGATGTATCCGGGACGCGAATGGCGCCGCTACCGCCTCGGCAAGCAGATTGACCAGCGCCTCGATGCCATGATCCGCCAGAAGCACGCCGAGCAACTGCCGCAACAACAGTCCGGCAAGACCGCCCGGTCCCGCGACATCCTCAGCCTCAGCTTGCAGGACAGCCAGGAGCTCACCAAGGGCCTGCTGTCCGAGACGCGCGACCAGATCAAGACCTTCCTCTTCGCCGGACACGACACCACCGGCATCCTGCTGGCCTGGCTCTTCTACGAACTGTCCCGCAGCCCGCGCGTGCTCCAGGCCGTCCGCGACGAGCTGGACGACCTCTTCGGCCCCGACCCGGACCCGGCCGTCGTGCGGCAGAAGCTGCTGGACCCCAGCGGCGGCGAGGAGCTGATCCACCGCATGACCTACACGACGGCGGTGATCAAGGAAGTGCTGCGCCTGTACCCGCCGGCGGGCACGGCGCGCATGGCGGCGCCGGGCACCGGCTTCACGGTGCGCACGCCCGACGGCCGCAGCTACTGCCTGGACGGCGCCATCCTGTACAACTGCGCCACCATCATCCAGCGGGACCGGGCCGTGTTCGGCGACAACGCGGCCGACTTTGTCCCGGAGCGCTGGCTGGGCGACAAGTCGGGCATCATGAGTGCCGGCGCCAACAACGACGACAGCAACAACACCACTACTCAGGGGGAGGCCGCCAACAGGAAGTACCCGCCGGGCGCGTGGCGGCCGTTCGAGCGCGGCCCGCGCAACTGCATCGGCCAGGACCTCGCCACCATCGAGGCGCGCGTCATCGTGGCCGCGGTCGCGCGGAGGTTCCACTTTGTCAAGGTCGGCCTTGGCGAGCTCGATCTCGACGAGAAGGGCAGGCCGGTGTTGGACGACAAGGGCCAGTACAAGACCAAGTCGGAGGTGTACAATGTGAGTGGTACCTGTAGTGACTGTCGACTGTGTTCTACTTGAGGGATCCGGTCTCATCGTGTTGCTGATTTGACTGACTGGGTCTACCACCAGATTGCTCAAGTAACTGCCAAGCCGTGTGATGGGATGCGAATGAAGGTGAGACGGAGGCCGTGACGTCGTCCTTGGGTCATCCGCGGTGAACAGGACCAAGTTGGATTCCATATTCGTGGCGTAGCGTTGCGGGACAAGTGTCAAAAAGACCGCAGTTGTTTAGGTTCTTGCAAGCAGGGCAGATGCCAAATGAATACGGGGAAACAACTGACCTGACCTGAACCTCGACCAATAACTGCTGAACCGCTTGGTTGGGACTCCATTGGCCGTCCGGAACGAGAGATTGGAGCGTCCAGGAACGGCATGGTCATTTGGACCAAGAGATGCTCATTCGGCAGCACCTTCGGACCCGGAAGTTGGGTAAGCTCACGAGATCTTCCGAGTGTTGGCTTTTATTGGTGTATCACAATTCGAGCCAAATTCGCGGAAGGCCGCTAGGCGGAATAAGCTTCTTTTTTGGGAGGCTGACGTCACTCTGGCGCCAGTCTGCTGGTCTTGTCCATCGCTTTGAAGCGGGCCGAACGTCTTGCCAAGGGCGTGGGTGAGCAGGCGCTATTGACCCCACATGCACTTCGGTTAGGCTGCCCCACTTCACGAGGGCCCCGAATTTTCGGTCGACTCGAGACTCCCCGACCTCTTTGACCCACGAAGCCCTCCGTTCTCTCTCAATTTCACGGCCGGAAGGCCCCACCCCGGCCCCGGAAGGGGGATTGTGTAGTTACCTCTTAGTTCAGTATAAACCCAGACCAGTTTGCGACCAAAGGCAGCATTTCTCTTGATGACAGCGACAATTCGAAGCAGTCAAGCAATAATTGGACCCTCCAGCCCACGGAACGCACGGCAAAAGGAGCCTGTGTGTTGATACCGGATTCCCATCTGCAGTCTCAAGGAAGCGTGCCCGCGATATGGCGGCAGATCAGAAGGTGAAGACGGTCCTGTCACAGTTCGCCCATGTCCATCTCAGTGCCGACATTGCCGAGCCCAACCTCCATGAAACGCATCCCCTCAAACTTGCCGGTGTCGGTGTCACCGCCCTGTCCGGCCCAACCGTCTCCGTAACTGTGACCGAGCTGCCATCACCACCGGCCTCACCATTTCCGAACCAGACCGCGGTGGCGATTGAGACACCTCTTGAAGAACCTAGATCTCCCACAAGGACAGCGCCTGGCACATTTCCGTATTTCCCTCTCCTTCCGGCCGAGCTGCGTCTCAAGATATGGTAAGCACTTTTATCCTCTCTTCCCTCTCTTCTCATCATGGGGGTAGTGGGCCCGCTTCCAAGAATGCGGGCTGCGTCCGGTCCCGCATGCCGGGAAACACACATTCCTGGGATATGATCAGCAAAGGACTGACCAGGAGTGGGGTGTGTTTGAAAAGGCACATGTCGTTCCTGCCACGCACGGTCGAGCTCCACACACGGCGCGCCCACTACGCCGACGACGAGAACCTGCGACTGCGCAGCGCAACGCCGAAATGGCAGAGTCAGTCCAAAAACCCGGCCGCGCTGTCCGTCAACACCGAGGCGCGCGCCGCGGCGCTCGAGCACTACACCGTCGCGCTGCCCCTGTTCGCGCCGCCGTCCAAGGCCCAGAACGAGCGGCCCGGCGACCTCCTGCAGACCAGCGACCGCGTGCTGTACCTCAACCTCGAGCAGGACACGGTCGTGCTGCTGGGCGACCTGCACTACACGCGCCTGACCCGCCTGCTGGACTGGTTCCGCAAGATGGACAAGCCGACGCCGAGACAACTGCGCCGCCGGGACTCCACGGGCGTTGCCAGCACTAGGGGAAAAGGGCTGAGGAGGCTGGCGATGAGCGTCGCGCTGTGGGCGCACGAGGTCGGCGCCGCGACGCTCAAGGCGTTCGCCCGCACCGTCTTCGCCGATATCGAGGAGTTTGTCCTGTTCATGTATTCCGAGCAGCTGCCGCCGCCCACCTGGGGCGGCGGGCTCTGCCTGCTGGAGGAGGCCGCCGCGGATGCCGACTATTACCGGCGCTTCCTCATCGGCAGGGGCAGGCAGTTTCGCGTCGGGAATGACTGGATGGTTGTCGGACAGCGGCCGATGAAGGTGGCGGATATATGCTTCGAGGAAGGGTGGTGATCGGTCTTGGTTTCCTTTGCATGTTTTGTTAGGGTTCTTTTCGTTGCTGGCGTGGTTTTCTGTAAACGATATTGGAGAGCTGGGTTAGCATGTGCATGGGATGGGGTATACTCGTTCGATATTGTAACGTCCTCGGCGCGGTGTCAGGGAATTTGGGAAGTGGTTCAGATACCCGATATCAGGGCCAGCCTCTCTATTGGCGCTTTTTATGGTACAGCATTTATACACGTCTATCATTACACCGCGGCCGTGCTCACGCCCCCAGCCTTCTGAGGATCTTGTCCCGAAACACCTGCTGTGCGACTTCGGCGCCGTGCTGTAGGGAAATAGCGCCAATGATTGCGAAGAGCGAAGTATTGAGGACGACGGTCAACCCGGACGATTCGAGGTTTTCGGGCTAGGTGCAGAAGAGAGTCTTGTCAGAATTCGAACGAGTCTTGGCAATCTGTGTCAGGCTGCCTGTGCGGCACCACATACCATCCTCGGCTTCCACCTGATGACCTCGGGCAGGCCGACATCGATGGCAAGCTTTCTCAAATTTTCCTTTGAAGCAATATTCTGCGGTTGCCTTACGTTGAGCTTGTCAACGTTCGCGAGCGCGTGGTGCCGGAACGGCTCGCGGCCAAACTCGTCCGGAAATTCTCGAGAGGATGCTGGGGTGACCATGATGTGTCGCGTCGTCTCCAGAGCGACGATGAGCCGTCCTGCCCAGCCCGGTTAGCCACCCTCTCTCGCTCCTTCGGGCGCGCAGGGGTTGGAAATTCGGCCGGTTTCGCGTATGCTCAGCTCAGGAACGCACCGAAATAGGCCAGCCTCGTGTTGAAACCTCTCCTCCCTTGATCGAAACTCTTGTGTGTGATGGCAAGCCACTTGATCTCGTCGGGCAGCATCCTGTCCCCCTTTGGGCCCAAGAGGCGGTTGTACATGGCATCGAGCTTCGCCGGGTCGTCGTTGTTCTGCCAGACCGTCCGACTAGGGTCCTTGACGATGTTGATGGAGAAGCCGGGGCCCTTCATGCGCTCCGGCGTGTACGACCACCGCGGCCGTGGTTGTTGTTGCTGGGTTGTCGTCTCAACTGCATCTGTCCTGCGTGCCGTCGAGTTCGACAGTTGGCGCACGGAGCTTTGCCCGACGCGCTGGGCGATTGACGGCGCCGAGCCACTACATCTTCGTAGTGCCGTGCAGCCCGACGACAATGCTGAGCGGGAGGGATTGAGCGCCATTGCGTCGCGGCGCACGAAGCTCGAGGGGCCGCGGGTCTGAGTGATTGGAGTCGAGTGTTGTCAACTAAGACCCAGAGCTCGAGACATCGATTCGTCTTTCGGGACAATTTTTCTGCGACTGGCGCTGCCAGCTGCCAGACTCCACCAGCTTTCCCCGGCGGAAATCTGACCGTGGTAATACGGGCAGTACCGTATTCCCTTACGGAACGTGACACGGGTTTCAGCGATGTGTCCGCCCCATTTCGCCGGTTGCAATCGCCTTGTCCAATCCGCGGCGCGTTTCCATCATCGCACACCCACACCTGCCACGCATCCACCACGCTCGCGCCGACCTGTCGCAATGTCATCTTCGACCCCGGCAGCCACCAAGCGCAATGCCAGAGCCCCTAGCACCAGTTCTGGCAGCTCACTCAGCGACAGGCTCGCCGCCGTCCTCCCTCAGGGCCACAAGTTCGGCATCCACCACATCTCGACGCCGCCGACGCGAACCGAGCCTCTCTGCGCGGCCCCACCGGGCCATCGCCCAGACAAGACTTACCGGGAAAGCCATTTCCTCGCCATCTCCATCCAGCCCAGGCAAGACAATGCCGCTCCGCCCCTGAAGTGCGCTTCTCCGGGCGCAGACCAGGGCAAGGGTAACGACGCGGCAAAGCACAGGCAGACATTGGTCTTCGCCGTCGAGGTCTTCATATTTACCACGGCCTACCAGACGACCCTGTTCGTATCCAAGGCCGATTCGACCGGCTACCTCCACCTGCTCAATCTCCCGAAAGGCTCGCCGTCTCCCATTCGCCAGGTCTGCGCCGCCTTCTTCGCGTGCCTCCTCGACCACCGCCGGCGCAAGCACGTCCAATCCGTCGTCAACCTGTTCGCTCGCGCGCAAGCACAATACCTCTTCCCCGGCAGCGTCCGCAACCCTGGGAAACATGTCCTCGACGACTGGGGTCTCGTCAGGTGGTGGTGCAAGGTCCTGAACCCGCTGATGGAGGGGTTGAGCAACCAGCCATGGGGAAAGACCAAGGGTTACCTCCTCGTGCCTGGGCTGGAGAAGGCAGAAATGCGGGCCTTCATCCCACGAACACCAGCGAGCGCGCAGAATTGGGAGATCGGCCATCCCCTGGAACGCATCTCCCATTACGCTCGCGATCTCGACCACGTTCCGCCCCGGTGCCTGATCCCCGGCTACCCAGATGACCCCAAGTCGCGGTTCCGTGACGAGCTCGACGAGGAGGTTTCAAAGCAGAAACAGGGCATTACGGCGTGGAAGAGTGTCAGGTCATTGGACCAATTCTGGGAGATGATGGCGTTCCGTCAAGAGTGCTCCAGTGGGCGTCTGACTGGCTTCATCTGGTTGGTCTTTGATCCTCCCGAATCCGACGGGTCTCCTTCGGATTCTCCGCCTTCGGCAGCCGCTCCAGCAGTCCAGCTTCCGTCCACAGTCACCAAGAAGAAAAAGAAGAAGAAACTGTCGGGTCGGATCGTCCCCCGCATACCAAAGATCAAGAAGCATGCCCGCAATCACCGCCTCGATCGCCGCCCGGTCATGACCGCCTACTATTACTGGCCGTCCGAAAGCCGAGGGGACAAAATCGTGGACGAGACCGAGTACAAGCGCATCGTTGAGTTGCTACTCCATCTGGACTTCTCGACCCTCGACAAGGCTGTGGGGAGCTCCCAGCGATGGCTCGGTGAGGTCGGCATGGGCGGCGGGGTGGATGGTGTCGTTGTCGGCAGTGCGGTCGTCCCTGACTCGCTGAGTGCTAACGGAGGTGTTTCTAGCGCTGCCAGCGGAAAGGTGACGAACCTGACAGGCCTCATCAGGAGGAAAGACGTCTCCCAGACGCCAGGTACCGATACAAGACAGAGAGTCGACTCGGTACCAAAGATGTCGGAAGCGTCCACAGGCGAGTCTTCAGCAACGCAGCAGATCAATGTTCTTGGCGCCAATCTCATGCGGAAGAAGAAAAGGAATGCCGAGGATGCTGATCTTCAGAGTAGGTGACAATGCAGGCTGGAAGGATTCAAAGGATGTCCAATCCAAAATGCCCCCTGAAGTGCGAATTAGAGTCTCTGCTACGGCTGGCCGAGTTTTTGCGGCCGCACGGTGGGTCGTTCAAGAGCGTATAGCCGATGTGCAATAACCTGAGTCCTGGACCATTGGCCCTGCACGTCACGCCTGGCATTACAGGAGACCCTGCTGGCACGAGGTTCCGGCTTTGAAGACGGTGTTTTCGGTGGTTTCTACATGTACACCTCTCGCGAATAGGTCTTTGTGACCAGAGCTGGCATCATGTGGCATGAGAAAAAGGACTCAAGATACCCATTTCCCACAAAACAGATCCCAGCGCCACAGGCACCTCACATGCGCCGCCTCTTCGCAGCCGGAGCGTCATCCCCAACCTGTCTCCTCTGCGAAGCTTTGTTCTGCAACTCGTCCAACTCCCGTCTGACCCACGACTGGGCCTCCCGCATGAGCTGTTTCTCGCCTCTCCTTACCCACACCGCCATCCTCTGACGCTCCGTCACTTCGGCAGCGTTCATGAGCCGCTCGTCTTCCTCCAGTGATGTGGCGTACTGGCGCTCCCGGGCGTGCAGGGTCGCAAGGACGGTCTGCAGATACAGTTCCTTGCGCGCGTCCCTGTCCGACAAGGCCTGGACGGCGAGCTCGGCGTTGCCGTTGACCTTCTTAACAGCTTTGAGGAAGGTCTTGAACTGCTCGCCGAGTTCGTCTGGCAAACCGCTGAAGGCCGCGTCGCTGTGCAACTGGCCGGTCGAGTCCGGGTCCTCGCTGGAGCGTTCCAGCACAAAGCCCTCTTCGAATTCCTCATCGGACTGCGCGAGCTGTTTCACTCGTTCCCAGTCCGAAGGGCTCATTGTGCTCCCGACCCGCTCTCTCAGCTCGTTCTCGACCAGCTGCCACGGCAGTTCGACCACATCGTAGCGACTGTGTTTCGGCGTGACGTAACCATATCTACGTAGCAGCTCGCCGTTGGGAAGCGGACCGTAATAATTCAAGATCTCCTCGCCTGCCTTGATTTTGCGCAATGCAGTTGCTGTCAAGGCCTCTTCTGCGTGATTGATGTGCGCGTTGAATTCGGCGTCGGCGTTGAGAAGGTCGGCCATGGGAACCATCCCCAGCATCGTCTTCCCTTCCTTGTCCTCCACCCACTCGTCGTCCTCTTCTTGCCCTTCAGCATCCTTCTCGTCATCGTCCTTCTCAAGGTCGAAAGCATATGCCATGATGGTGCTACCGAAACGATGGGCAAGTTCCAGTAGCTGGGCGTCATCGAGTTGCTGGCTGTGAGGACCGAAAAAGACGTCTTCATGGGCGCGTATGATGGGCAGGATCTTGGTCTGAATCATCTGGTCTGCCTCGGTCCTGCCAATCTTGCCGACAAGAGCACTGGCTTGCAGCTCGGAGAGCTCCGTGGACGACCAGAACATGGGCGTGTCGAAGCTCGATGGCAATATGTCCAGGTAGGGCTTCCAGCGGGAAGCATCGCCTTGGAGGTGCTCGTAAATCATGATCAGAATCAGCAGGGTCCAGGAGTCCTGCTGCGATGATGAGGATCCGTCCCCTTCATCCTCAGAGTTATCGTCTCCATTCTCGAGATTGAAGACGGCGGGAATCTTGTATTTTAGCGTCGAGGTTGCTGCACAGATGATTGCCCCGCGGGGGATCGTGAAGAGGACTGTGCCGGGCTCGATGTCTGTCCTGGCAACTGGATTCGTTCTTAGTGAATGTCCAGGCCGGGTGGAAAATGAAGGAAAGGAAGAGAAGAACAAGAACAAAGAAGGGAAAGGTATGAAGTTATGAACTATGGAGTAACGAAAAGAGAAGGAAAGAAAAAGGCACAAAAAAAGGACAACGGTTCTTAGGAGATCACTCACTAATTCCTCGACCTCGGCCTTGGCCTCTCAAGTCCTCGATTGCGATCTCGTTGTGAAGCGTTGCTCCGGACAAAGCCTGGAACCAATTCAAAAAGTCGCGAGTGGCTTGGGCGAACCCAGGGCTAGATCCTTTGTCCCCGACCATATCCACTTCCATTTAAGACTGTGTGCATCGAGGTTTGTGAATCTCACTATAATAAGGCCAGTTCAAGCTCTGTTCTCATGCAATATGTGTACTGTAAGGTGTGGGGCTGGGCTTGGCTCCACTGCAGAAATTTAAGTGGTCGCTCATGTTGGAAGAGCACGAGAATAAAAAACTCTTCTTTGTATAACGTTACCTACACGTGCTATATAACTTATCAGTCTGGTAGGGGGTGTGTTGCCCAGTTACTAAACAAAGTTGGACTGCCTTGCCTCTTTCGAGGCCTTTGGCTCCTGGTCAGATTGCCCGAGTTTTGAGTATTCAGTTACCATGGCCGTCTTGCCGAAAAGCAGTGGAAAATGGTCGGTTTCTTTCGTTGTGTGGAAACGGTGTGGAAATCGGGTCGGTCTGAGAAATGATCGGTCCGGCCGACGTGGAGGTGAGATTGGTGATGGATTAAAGAGACGCCAGGAACACCTGATGCGCTTTGGTCCTTTATGCAAAAGGATAAAGTGAGCGTCAAAGACGGGAGAGAGCGGATGATGCACCCTCTATCCGTGCATAGCGACATGTCTTCGGCAGCCACAGACTGGAGCTGGAGCACCAACCTGCAGAGGAGAGGAGTATATATTCTCAACCTGCCTTAGGACAACCAATCTGGGGACAGCCCCTTCTCTAGTAACAGGTCGTAGGTGTTCTCCGTCCGACATTGAATTCTGCACTGGAGTTATCTGTCCCAGCTCGATCCCATCATATTCCTCGCACAGGTACCATCGATGCCCAGTCTCGGTGCTGTGGGAAACAATCAGAAGACTAGCACCAGCAGAACTCTATATATTAGCTCCAACACAGGCGAGCAAAATAGGGTTGCAGAATGGTCACGGCGTACCTGGCAGGTTTCTCAACAAGCATGACCAAGCTGACCCTGAACCTTAGAATGCTCCCTCGTACTGAGCTGCTCTGCTATAACAATGGTGATGGGGTGGCTGACGAATTGGATACCATGATGCTAATTGTGCTTCGCGGCCACTACAGGTAGGAGTGGTCAGTAAAGACGGGAGTGCGTGTGAGGAGGGGAATATAAACTCACTGCCGAGAGCCGTCCTGGCGATCTCACGGCCTCCCGTGAACTAAACAGTGAGGCCCGCGGCGAGGACAGCCGTGAAGCCAACCCCAAGAATGCTACCGACCATCGCATCCTGTCGAGCACATGCCGTGGAGATCTGAGTGGCCACCATGTCGCCGGCCCACTGCTCAACCGGATCGGCGGGTCGCTTCATCTTGATCTCGGTCGCCGTGAAGGGAAAGAAGCGCTTCCGCACAACCAGGTCGAAGACCTCCTCGGCGTCCTTTTTAGAAAGAGAGTCTTGGGAATCTGTCAGCAGCGGGCGGTGGGTTATCGCGCGACGCGAGCGACGACACTATGGGACCAAGTGAAAGGACAGGAGGAAAAAGACTCACGCTTCGTAACTGTCGAAATAATTTCTCCTCCCATTTCGTTCTGCGCAGAGGGGGGGATGGGTATGCGGACACAGTTGTGGCTGTGTCCTTCCAGGGCGTCAGAAGGCGCTCCAAAAAGTCGGTCATTCTGACTGGCTTAAGAGAAGAGGCGCGGAGTGCGGGTCACCGCTGCTTTCGCACGCCCAAAGCTTTGTTATGGGTCGTGATGGCAGTAGAGTGTCGTCGGACGACAGAGATGTTGTGAACAGCAAGAGGGGAGGAGAGGATGCATCAAATTATCAAGGGAGCTTTTGCTTTTAGCTTGCATTTCAGTCCCAAGGAGCACATCACTACAGTGCAAGCAAACCGACACTCAAAACAGACACGGTGTACTCTCCATAGGTATTTGACAAAGACTCTACTGCCTACAGTTCAAGTGTCCAAGTGTGTTAGCGCAAGGTTCCTGATAGAACAACAAGCTTCAAGGACTTGCAAATCCCATTGAGGGAGATGTTTCCAGGCCAATAAGGCGGTTATAATCCATGTGGTGTCTGGCTACCAAGATGTATACGAGTCGGGCTGTATAAAGAGCACTTATCTACACGAAAGGAGGTAAGCGTACTGCTCGTGGTGAGCCATTCTCCGACGAGGTAGGAGTAATCATAAACTACGTGCCCAACGCAGGATACTCGTGCCGGGCCGCTATATGGAGCGAATCGGATGCTACCATCGTCAGCTCACCGAGCAACCCCCCAACATCCTCCCCCCTGAATATACCTTTCGGCCACGGCTTCAACAATCCGGCCTAAGACTTCAACGTCGTCCGATCTGTCTCTTCTCTTCGGATAATAGAACAAACCTTAATCAGCCGTCCCCGGCATTATCGAAGTTCCTAGAATGAAATGCTCGATGATGAGCCTTGGAACTTGGAAGCTGTGAGTTGCTTACACAGTCCTGCGCACCCCTCGGCGTCCGGATTCACTTCGGCATACAGCAGCTCGCAGCTTGAACCCGAAAAAGGGCTGGAAGAGTTCCCGGTTCACACGCACTGCGCAAAGACAGTGAACATGCTCGCAATAAACCCACCAGCAGCGTCCGCGTTCTTCGGGATCAACATCCGGTGGGCTTAGTCAGAACTCTATCAACATCCAATGTATGTGCGATCTCGTGTTTCACTGCAGATTCACGCCGAGCAAGGTGTTCGTCCTGCTCTTCATCAAGTCCTGGGAAGGGAGGCTCACGATGGAAGCCCGGCAATGCTGAGTGAGCGGTCTCGGAAACCAGAGGGCACGTCACTGGGCAAGAAGGTGGTATAAGTAGTACCTATTACGTCCTTCATTCTTGCTGTCACAACATCACGCCGCACAACACTAGGCTATCAAAG
The DNA here is from genome assembly GCA_033296875.1 of Achaetomium macrosporum. Taxonomy (NCBI): domain Eukaryota; kingdom Fungi; phylum Ascomycota; class Sordariomycetes; order Sordariales; family Chaetomiaceae; genus Achaetomium; species Achaetomium macrosporum. Next base: position 115,576 of record MU860061.1, read on the forward strand.
TAATTGCACGCCTCATCAGGAATTAGGCCATCCATAGCACGATGCATCAGCGACAGAGCCTTCTACTCCCCGTGTTACTGGCCTTCTGGCGGCCGACTATGGGATTGCCTGCCCCCCAGTGAGTAGTACTCACCTAACTACCTTACATATAAGTATTGGCCAGGCGACCCAGCTGACCCTAGCTTGGCAGGATTGGAGATTACGGTGAAAACACGGGCGTCGTTGGCGGCGTTGTTCCCCCCATACCTACGGCATCCGCGCGCGCTGGCTCGCTCCGCGGCGACTCGAGCCTCCTGGGAGAAAACGCTCCCCTGCCCGACCCGGACAAGTCCGACTCGGCCGTGGTGCGGAACCCGCAACTTGTCAACGGGCAGGAAGCCGACGCCAAGCTCGGGCTCTATCTCGATTTCAACAGCGCCGACCCGCCTCAGCCCATCCGGGGAACCGGAGGTGCCACGGACCCGGGTCCGCGCACCTTCGAGTATGAGAAACTCAACCCTGACCTGTTCGCCCCGCCCGGGACGGACCAAGGCGATATGCCCAATCTGATGTGGCCGATGGGATTGTCGGCCAACCGCCCCGGTAGCGGCAAGAACAGCGGCTGGGCAAGACAGCAGAACACGGATGTTTTGCCGGCGGCCAAAAAGATGGCAGGTGTCGATATGCGTCTATCCCCAAACGCTTACAGGGTATGAGTCTTGCCCTAATTAGTACCGATGAAGGCATCGCGGATGGGATTTGGCTAACCGCCAGATCAGGAGTTGCACTGGCACACGGCAAATGAATGGGCACTGGTGCTCAAGGGATGGTATGTAACCCCTGCTGTTGGCTTGAGATTCTCTTGTTCGTTTCCTTTCTATTCCCCTATTTTCCTTATTTCCTTATTTCCTTTCTCCTTTTTTTCTTTTTTCTTCCTGCTCTTCTCTGCCCTTTCAGCCTACCTATAGCTGACCGCATCACAGCACACGCGTCGCCGCCGTCGATGACGAAGGCAGATCGTTCGTGGACGATGTCTGTGCGGGCGACACGTGGTTTTTTCCCGCCGGCGTGCCGCATTCCCTTCAGGCTTTTGACGAGGGTTCCGAGTTCTTGCTCGTGTTCGACCAAGGCGACTTCACCGACGACGGCACCTTTCTCGTAACCGAGCTCTTTCTGCGGAACCCCATTGAGGTGCTCAGCAAGGACTTGCAGGCACCTGTCGAGGCCTTTGACAACCTCCCCCCGGACCAGCTCTACATCTTCAACGGCACTCCGCCGCCGCTGAACATCTCGGAGCAGAATGTTACTGGTCCAGCCGGCTCCATCAGCGGGAACGGGTCTTACACCTACCACTGGAGCCAGCAGGAACCCTACACCGTGCCGGGCGGGTCCGTCAAGATCCTGGATCCCCTGACCTTCCCGGTCGCCAGCATGTTCTCGGCTGCCTTGGTTGTCGTGCAGCCTGGTGCTTTGCGAGAGATTCACTGGCGTAGGTTTCCGCCTTTGTCTTTTCCCCAAATTCTCTAGTAGCTACTGTAGCAAACAGACAGCTAACAAAACGGCACCTACTCACAGACACCACCTCGGACGAGTGGAACTTCTTCCTCCAGGGCACCGGCCGCATTACCGTGTATGCAGCGCCCGTGTCATCACGCACGTACGACTTTACCGCGGGAGGTGTCGGCTACGTGCCGCAAGGCTGCGGCCATTACATCGAGAACACGGGCACCGAAGACCTGGTCTTCCTGGAAGTCCTTCAGGCGCCCAAGTTCACCGACATCAGCGTCAGCCAGTGGCTCGGCTTGACGCCCAAGCAGATCGTGAAGGACCACCTGGGGCTCCCGGACGCCGTGCTCGATGCTCTGCCCAAGGAGAAGCCCATCATCGTGCCTGGGAACACGAACTTGACGGCGCTGGCTGGGAACGGCACGGCGTTCTAGTCAGCGGCAGCGGGTGGAGTCGCGGGTCGCATCCGGATTCGTGCATTGCGTCGGACACGAGGTCTCGTTGAAAGCTGGATGCCTTTCCGGTGTATGCGGCAGGTGCCTCCGTGGAGTCTGAGATCGTTTTTAAGGATAGAAGCAATTTGAACTGAACGCAGCCAAGCTTTAGGTGTGATAGCTCGAGCCGGCGGTGATGAGAGCAAGCAACACACCCATTCATTAACGTTTTGACCACAATAGTCGAGGGGGCTTCCATCTGGTCTTTTCCAGCATGCCGAAGATGCATAAGTTGGTTCATATGATCTCATTGAGTGATGCTTTAGTCTTTTACTTAGATTTTGAACATGGACAACTCGACAGAAGGCTTAGATTCCAAGTCTGCCTGCCTCCACTTCTCCTTACACAGACTCTGCTTTGCCTCGCATACTCAATAGTCATAGAACACCAGAGCCCGGACTTCAATACTCTCTCTCGGCTCCTTATCCTCCTCGGCCGGATCGACAAAGGACGAATGCGGGATCCGTCGTGCCACGCCGGGCGCGGTGACCGAGTCGTAGCACTTGATCAGGGTCACCTCGTCGGGCCGCTGCGCATACTTGAAGAACCAGCGGTGGTTCGGGTTGGGCTTGACGGCGAAGGTCTCGCCCTCGCGGTCCGGATAGATGAGTGCGGCGCCCACGAGATCGGACTCAGCCACGGAGTGGGCATCGGCTACGGCCAGTGGGTCCTTGAAGATGGTCTTGATCGGGCGCCAGACCTGCGGTGTATTTGCCGTCTTGTCAGCTTGAGTTCCGGTGGAGTTTAATACATGGATATGGCTAAATCAAGACCGACATTGATGATCTGGAAGCGCTTCCGCAGCAGCTCCTCGGCTTCGTCAGGGAGGTGATAGCGGACCCGGTTCACGGACGCCTTGTAGGACTGGTCGATGTGAACCGCGCGGACAGGCCCGCGGAAGGAGACGTCGGCTTCGCCGGGCTTCTTCCCATGCCGGACGGTGTGGTCAAAGATGAAGACGCGTGTAGCTCCCGTGCTTGCCAGATGCTTAGCACTTCGCAAGTGTTTACGTATATTCTGGGGAAGGACTTACGCGTTCTTCAGCAATTGCTCAATCTCGGGATAGTACTCCCGTTTTGTCCGGTCATCATCAGAAAAGTCCTTCACCTTGCTCTCGTGTCTGACGATCTGGAAGCCATGGCTGTCCAAGGTATACTTGTCCTCCTGGCCGCTAATGTCGGTGACGTCCACATCCACACTGACGGACGGCCGTTGCTGCTGCTGCTCCAAAGGCTTGCTGGTAGACGGTCTTTAGCTTGAACACTCGGGCAATTTGAGGTTTGGCAGACATACTTGACGTAATAAGGGGCAGGTGGGCTGCCGTCTTCGGCCTCTTTGTAGTAGTTCAAGACGGTGTGCACATTGTGCTGGCCAGAAGGGTGGACAACGGCAGCGGCAGCCATGATAAAGTAGCCACTACTGCGGAAAATAGAGTATCGGGGTTCTTGTTTGGTCCTAAGCTCGGTTGGGCCACACACTGCTTGAGCACTGCCTAGTAGCCAGGGAAGCGGACCACGGCCCTGTCTTGACACACCCCTTTTATGCTTTGGACAGTTCTGCTCCCGTACCCTAGGTCTCAACTAGGCCTTGTGAGCACTGGCTACCATTTTCATGCGGTAGCAGGATGGTTGTGGTGACACATATGCAAGCACGCCGTCACGCCATCGGTGATGCGAGACCGGCCGTCCAATCGTAGACCGGAAAGCCCAACGTATCATCATTTTGCTTAGGAATATGCCTCCGGAACGGTGGTATTAGTCCACCGAAAACAAGATTCCCAATATGATTGCTTAGAAATGTATCCGCTTCATGGACTGGAGATGTTCGTAAGCACTATCATCGCACTTGCGGCATCCGCAGCTCCTCTGCTATCATTTGCTGCGCGAAAAAGGAATGATACATCAACACTGTCCGATTGCCTCGCTGGTGTACGGCCGCTGAAGTACGTACATATCAGTACTACTGCAAACATGCGGGGCGACCTTCAAGTTGTTCAACTGGGTATATCCCACTGTAAGAGGCAGCTCTCAGCTCAGCTGATCAAGTCATGTTGCTCATTACCCTGCAGATTTTCTGTAGGCCAACTGCCCTTGTGCCGGGCCTATTTGTGATTTTCTAGTGGAACGTGAACTAGCCTAGTAATAGTCGTCCCATCGGCAAGAATGCCAGTCTGTTCCTCAAGCGTGTAGCCCCGTAGCCATGGTAGGAAGATCGTCAGCACAGCCCAGTACAGGACGCCAGATCCGAGCCTGCGAGGAAGCATCGAGTTAGCCCAGCAGTCTCGCGAGATATGAACTGGAACCTCGCTAAGATCACTTACACCAAGATGCCCACCAGCGCGTAGCTCACTCTCGATAAATGCGCACTCCAATCTTCGCCCTGGCGGGGAACGAAGGGGGCGCACAGCAGGGCGCAGGACAGCAGAACCATGAACCACACGGCCGGCAGATACGCTCGGTAAGGACGCTCAAGAAGCGGGCGCCTCCACCGCAGCCAGATCAGGCCGGCGGACATGGCAAGCGAAAAGAACTGGCCTGGGTAGCCCTCCACTTCGAGGATAAACGAGTAGATGTTCTTGTAAGGGATGCAAATAACAATAACAGACGGGATGTAATGCACGATCAAGCCGCCGAGAGGCGTCCCGAAGGGCTGGGAGGAGGAGAGGACATCGCCGAAGGGGATGAGGCCTTGGCGAGCGATCTCCTGATTTAGGCGCGCCTAAACATTGCAGCGGAAGAGCGTGTCAGTGGTCTGCACGCAGCGTGAAGCACATGTATCGTCATGGACCTACCAGTGAGAAGGTCACGACCATGACGTTGCCGGCCGCCGAAATCGCCACGGCCAGGGGAAGCAGGAGCTTGCCCAGGGTCTGTCCAAACACCTTTTCGAAGAACAAAGCGGCGACCAGCTCCCCGCCCTCCTTGATGGCGTCGAGCGGGACGACGAGGAAATAAGCAACGTTGATGAGGAGGTAGAGCAGGCACGCGGTGGCAAGGGCCGCCGGGGCCGCGGATCGGAGTGTTCGCACCGGGTCTCGGACCTCGTTCAGGACATTGTTGACGTTGTGGAGGCCGGCATACGAGTAGAAGACCTTGAACAGCGCGGTGCTGATGATGCCCCAGTTCCAGACCGAGCCTTCCCATATGCCGTCCCATGTTGACAGCGTGGGAAAGCTCGTCTCCTCCGGCCTGTACCGTGTATTGGCAAACACGACTACTCCCGAGGCGACCGTCATAACCACAATCAGGCCGATCTTGACCCAGCCCAGTATGTTTTGCACCGCGATGCCCGTCCGCAGAAAGCAGCCATGTAACATGGTAATGCCGGTCATTAGGCCAACGGCAAGCAGCCTCACGAGCACAGGGTTGTCGGCTGGGGCTCTTCCCAGGGCGAACAAAAGGTACTCGCCGAATACGATACAGTTGCTCGCGGTAAATCCCAGCAGGATGGCATTCACGGCAACGAGGGTCGATGCGAGGAAGCGCGGGCGGCGATATGTAAACTCGAGGTAGACCTTTTCTCCTTTAAAAGCGGGCCTGATCAGCTTTACTCTCCCACTTTTTCTCGATATAAAAAGGAAAGCCGATAAAGACTGACCACCAGACCGCGGCAACATGCACCCGTACTCCAACGCCACCGCCAGTCCGCACCAGCTGATCAGCGCCCCGGCAATCCACAGCAGCAGGCTGAGGCCAATGCTCCCGACGGAGCGGACGATGGCGCCGGGCGTGGCAAAGATGCCGCTGCCGATGACGCGCGAGATGATCAGGATGTAGGTGCTGCTCCAGCCCAGAGTACGGGTTGCTGTCTCTTCGGGCAGGACCACATCATTGTCGTCGTCGTCGGTGATACGGACGGCCGGTCGTGGTTTGAAGATAGTGTGGTAGTCGGGAGGTTGCTCTGGTTGTTGCGGGCTCTGCGGGCCGAAGAGCAGTGGTGTCTCGGCGTCTGGTCCGACGAAGTCCATGACTGTATGGATTTGAACTTGTGGATTCTGAACTGGAAAGAGGTGCACGGTGGTGGTGGGATAACTATTGGTGGCCTACTTCAATACCCATTTCCCTTGGTGCCAATGCCGATATGTAATGTATCGCACATAGCAGACACAACAACAAACGCCGAACTGTCCGGGATGATCTGAAACGAGATGCAATGGATTTGTCATGGTGGGCAAATGAATCGGGGATTTGGCCAGCCGGCGAATGTTGAAACCGATGATGCCTCCTATGACGTGTCGCGTGTGTAAGGCGCGAGATGGCGTGCTCTAGGCCATGACACCTGGCCCCCATATCGCGATGGCATATCTTATCTTTGTATCCAACTCCCGAGATCCAACAGGATGAAACCTCTTAACTGATCACCTCTCACAGAATCCCAAAAGCGATTATTTGGGGCCCCTATCAGAATGAGGGCTCAAGTTCGTTATTCTCTTATTTCATGCTCCTCTTCGTTGGAATCTCGGCAATCTGCTCGTCGACCGACCAGCGCTGCTTGTCACAGTATTACTACTAGCAATATCCAACGCGTCAAGCGTCTTGTCGCCCTCCTTGTCGGCATCCTCGCTCTCTTCGCCGGCACTTTCAGCGTTTGTGCTGTATTCTTCGCTTTCTTCCCCCCGCCCCCGGCCCATCACGTCACGAGGCTCACTGTCCGTCTCCAAAGCATCCGAGTCGTCGTCGCTCTCGGAGCTTGGCTCCATCTCGGACGTCTCGTCTTGGTAGCCGCTCTCCGAGTCTTCGCCAACCATGGCGAGTTCTTCAGCCAGGGAAAGCCGGCGTTTGAGATGCGGCCTTGTGCTTGCTGCCCTAGAATCTGTATCGTCGAAGGACACAGAAAGCTGCCGTTGGAGACTCCTTTGCACGGCGCTGCAGCCATTCAGTAGTCGTCGAGGTGTGCTTTGCACGGACGGGAGTGGAATCGGGCTGTGGCCATTCTGCTGCAGCCCGAGCTCCCGCCGTTGTAGCTCAAGGGGCCGCACCAATAGGCGGTTGTAACCTGCATAAAAATGCTTCTGGAGGATGTCGAATTCCGCAAATGATTAGAATTCATGAAATAATCGAAGTTCCCTGCAGTATATGAGCAGGGACTACTCACTGCCTCCATGTAGCTGGTTGACCTCCTTGACCACCTTCAACTGAGGCTCGGCAAACTCGAGGCTTTCAATGGCCACATGGATGGCTGCTTGGACGCGCATCTCGACCTGCAGAGCTTTCGCCAGCTGCGTCTCGGGCCTGCTCTGGACATCGACTTTGATCTGCAGCTGGCGGTTTGGTTCGCCATCGGCATCTTGCTGCAAAGGCGGAAACCTTTCGGTGTAAGAGGTAGCTGGTCGTGACGACGGCCTCAACCCGGACGAAGAGATTGCTGGCCGGTTATTAGGCCATCCTAATGGTGCTATTAACCGCTCATCTATCGCGGTGGCCGGCCGGGCGGGTTCTGGTGGTGGCTTGTATCCTGTGTCCTCGTCGAGTAAATGGGGTTTGATCCGCTCAGGGGTGATTGCTGCTGGCGATGCCGAAAGCCCTGGTGTCTGACTCTGGGGCGGGGCTTTCCAGTCAAAAGAGGACAAGGTGCTTTGAAGAGAGGCTACAAGATGGCCGAATGTTGGGCACAAGACCTCGCTCAATCGCTCCTGAAATTTCTCCTGTGGCAAGAGCTCTTGGAGCATGCCAAGAGCGAGAGTAAAAGACTCGAGCTCATGGTGAGCACGGCCCCGACAAGGATTTCCTTGTCCGCATCTCGGAGCGGCCGGGGCAGTGTGTTCAGCCTCTCAACGGCGATGACGGGGCTGTCAGTGAAGTGATCACGGCGGACGGACCGCAGGAGCCATGAACCGAGGTCCGGCAGCAGGTCCATGACTTGGGTTGGTGGTGTTTAGGGTTGACCCTGGGAGACCGCAGCGGGCCAACCACCCGGCTCACTTCCGGTATACCTTGATCGCGGTGGCGAGTTCAGCGGCGGGCATCGGAACCCGGTGAACCACAGTCAGGACTCAGGAACGCGGCAGGCCCCTCGTCTGAAGTGGCTAGTGGCTGGGACAGACAAGTCCGTGGCGGCTTCCCCTTCCCCTGGAGATCCGACTCATTGGAGTAGCGGTGTGCGCCGATCCACCGCCGCCACAACACAGATAATCTCCGAGCGCAGGCGCCATTGTGTTGTGGAGACGCTAGCCAAAAGTGTCAACTCCCGTGGCGGCAGCCAACGTATCGTCGAAAACCGCACCATCAGCCTGAGGTTCATCCGTGTAGGGGGGTAATGCCTCCATGAGGTAGACAGAGTTGAGCGGTTGAAGAGTATACTCGCTGGGCCTCCTAAAGCGGCCAAACCTAGCTCCCGCCAAGGGCGGGAGCTAGGTTCACCAATCTCAGTCATTTCCCCAAAAAATCAGCAATCTTAGTCAAACTTCGTGTTGAACAGGGCACTCTATATATAAGGTCTAGCAATCAGAGAAGAAATGCAGAATTGAACGGGAAAAACCAGCCTCTTGCTCAAACGACCTCAAAAACTAATTCTGACAACGGGAACGTGCTCAGCGTAGTCGACTGCCCTCATCTGCGATGGCGCAGCGAGGGCGCGACGAGCGCGCGGCGTGTGACGCGATGGATGTCGACAACGCTGGGGGCGCGTCGGATCGCCGAGGCGGCCCACGCGCAAACCGCGACGGACGCGCCCGACGGGACAACCCCCCAACGACAGGCGGAGGAGCCTCGAATGAGCAGAGTGCGAGTGAAGAAGACGCCGAAACGAAGAAACTGCTTGAAGAATTCCGAGCTTTGGTGCCGCCGAGGCTGTGGGAACGCGTGCAGACGACGGCACGCGCATACTACAGCAGAGTTTTCAGGGTGAAGAGCGCGACCCGCGCAAGCGACGCGCAGGAACTGCGAGAAAGCCTCGAAAGGCTCGAAAAGAAGGTCGACAAGATAGCTGGAGCATCAGCCGCACCGACAAACAAGACATGGGCACAGGTAGCGGGAACGGGCGCGGGAGGCGCTGCACCGGCTCCAGAGCAGCGCGTGCAGCGAGTGCCCAAGAAGCTCTTCCGGGAGCTAATTGTGGATACTGGCGACGCAGGACCGGACATCACAAACCGGTCCCCCAGAGATACAGTAACAGCGGTGAACACGGCGGCAGGGCCGACAGGCCCCAAGGGCGCAATAGCAGCGAAGAGGCTGCCCAAGAGCGGGAACATCGCCATTACCTTTGAGGAGGAGTACTGGTCGTGGTTTGCAGACGAGGCAAACCAAGCCTGGGTGACGAAAGCCTTCGGCGCCTCAGCGCTGCTA
>MU860062.1:0-123579 GCA_033296875.1 Achaetomium macrosporum
GTTGACTGTATCAAAGGCTCCAGATATATCTAGCTGCAGTAGGGAGGTCGTTGCTTCCTGTCTCCAAGCCTCCTGGACCTGAGCGACCACTAGCCGTATTGCCAGTTCAGTAGACTGACTGACTCTGTTGCCCATCTGTTCGTCAGGCAGTAGGCCATTCCACTCTGCAGCCTCAGCTACCCTCTTAGCTATTATAGCCTCCAATACCTTCCCAAGAGTAGGCAGGAGGGCAAATCTAATTAATATAATAAGAACTAATATTTCTCTCTAAAATATAAATATCTCTCATAATATATATAATATTATTATTATAACTAATTTTAGTTATTAGTATTATATAGTTCTTATATATAGAGCTCTTATAAATACTAACTTACTTATACTATTAATAGGATAATATATAGATATAAATATAGGTATATAGCTAGTAAGATAATTATAATAAGTATAGCTAATATAGCTAATATAGTAGCTAAAGAAGATAGAGAGTTTAAACTAGTAGTTAAATTTTATTTTACTCTAAGTTTTATTATATTTTTAAGTAATTTAGTTAGTTTTAGATTCTTTAATAATTTATATATATATTCTAGTCTTAACTATATCTACTAGTCTTATATTAATTTTATAATTTAAAAAGCTAGATATAAATATAACTTGCCTATAAAGTTTAGTAAGAAGTAACTTTGCTATGCTAAACCTAAATAAATACGGTGGATTTAGTAGGGACACATGGTAGATTTAAGAAATTCGCAGTTAGTTATGCTGCCAGGAAGCTTGCCACAACGTCCAGTTTTCTTTGATGCCAAACTAGAGGCCACGTTCATATATAACAACACTTCTCCTGTTTTTGAGAGAACATCTCGAGGTGCGACAGAAAGGCTTGAGTTAACTCGGAGGCCAGCAACCAATGAAATCCTGAAACTAATGCCTGCACGCTGCAGCCCCGCACACGCACACATGCACGAGAGAACCGTTTTCGACGCAACTGTGGGGACCCCACGAGGTTCCTCAGGGTTGGCAACCGAGGACGAGCCGGGGGAGATGGAAAGAAGAAACGAAACATTCCCAGTGCCTTCCATCTACCCAGTGTACATAGGTAGCAGACTCTGTGGTAGTAGGCACTCCTAACTAGACTCTCTGCACTTGATGACCGAGATCCACGCCATTGACATCCTCGACCATCCAAGAATGTTTCTCGCAACTCGAACTTTTGTTGTTGAGGACTTCAAGTTGGAACATATCACCGTGTGTGGAGTACAGTTCCCGTAGCTGATTTGCACTGTATCCGCCAAGTGATTCGAGGCTGGTCCAAGCGCAGCGCGAAACAATAAGGGACCACGTTTGCCTCAAACACAACGGAACAAGGCAGAAGAACATCGCCCATTCTCAGACCATCACACGCTCGAATCCAGACGTTCTCTTTGACGCCAATAACCCAACTCCTTTCGGCGTTTTAACACCGCAAGTTACTACTCGCAAGGCCATTGTTTTGGAAAAGTCGGGACCGTCCCGCGGAGATCCAGACATTCCGCGAACCACCAGCAAATCCTCCGGCGCAAGCAAGGTTGAGATCCTATCCGACTGCTAGCCATCGCTAAACCGTTTGTTCGCCGAAATGGCCGTTGCCATCAACGACCGCACGGCGGAATTTCGCCACATCGTCACTGCCGCCCAACGAAAGCAGGCTGCGAAGCCAGGCTCACAGAAACTCCTAAGCGATGCGCAACGAAGCGCGGCTACCAGGGGGTCGCAGCCACGGCGGTCAGAGTTCGCGCGGCACGCGGCGGAAATTGGCAGGGGAATTTCAGCTACGATGGGGAAACTTCAGAAGCTGGCGCAATGTAGGGGAATTCACCATCGCAAGGTTCGGTAGGGGTACTGAACGGCTGCAGTGGCCAAGAAGAGATCGCTCTTTGATGACAACCCGGTCGAAGTGAACGAAGTATGCGTTATGACTTTTCGAGGAATTAGCTTCTGGACTTGGCTAATCTCGGGCAGTTGACCTTTATCATCAAGCAAGACTTGTCCCGTCTCAACGAGGACATTCGCAATCTGCAAGCACTATCGAAACGCTTACATCCAAAACCGGATCAAGAAGGGGAAAACAACAAGAACATCTTACTGCTATTGCAGGGGAAGCTGGGGGATGTGAGCGCAAATTTCAAGGTAAAGCAGGCGCGGTCCTTTCCCCAGGACGAGTGCTGATCTTCTGGCAGGATGTCTTGGAGATCAGGACAAAGAACATCCAAGCCTCAAGATCGAGAACGGAGGCCTTCGTGTCGACGGTAGGCCAGCATGCTCACGCATCCTTACCGCCCTCCGCCTCTCCCCTGTACAGCACTCCGAACAGAGCCACACCTTCACCAGGGGCAGACCTCATTTCGCTCAACCCCATGGGCGGGGACCAGCAGCTACAACTTCAGATGATGGAAGAGGGCCAAAATACATATATCCAGCAACGAGGGCAAGCCATCGAAGCAATAGAGTCGACCATCAACGAGCTCGGGTCAATGTAAGCAAGCGGACCGGAACGACGAGAAACTTCCAAGTACAGAACTGACCGATATCCGCAGCTTCGGGCAGCTCGCTGCCATGGTCAGCGAACAGTCCGAGATGATCCAGCGCATCGATGCCAACACGTGTGTTCACCCAGCCTTTGTACCAGGTAGCTACTTGCTGACGCTTAAAACAGAGAAGACGTGGTCGACAACGTCGAGGGAGCGCAGAAGGAGCTGCTCAAGTACTGGTCTCGCGTCTCGAGCAACAGGTGGCTCATAGCCAAGATGTTTGGTGTCTTAGTATGTCGGCTATTGTACCCGTCCGCGCCAGCCAATACTGACCTCTTCACGCCAGATGATATTCTTCCTGCTCTGGGTGTTGATCGCCGGGTAGATGCGCCATGCGCCATGTTCTTCCCTTCTTTGTGCGTCTCTTGTTCCTTTGCTGCTTGCGGGGCCATCACCATAGACTATCGCATGGTAGACATTAGTAATATGTGTTCAACACTGTTGTCTCAAGCCAGCCCGAGTTCTCCGGGATGGGGAGCTAAGGTTTATTGTATTGGTAGGAGGACGGCTGAGGATCTTGCGATCGGCGGACGGGAGTATCAGCTAGATTCGATCATGAGCGCCATCATTTCAGAGCTCATACCTATCCGAATGTGGTCGAAATTTCACCAAAGCCGACAGCTAGCATATAAGTGGTTGCTGTAAAAGGGGCTGACCTGTATAAGGTACCTACCGTATGTATGTACAGTACCTAGATTCAGTGACAGAGCTGTACGGTTATTACATCAGAGTACCAACAATGACGACAGACGCCAAGACAGTCGAACAACACAACCTAACCAATTTTCCACCTATCATGCACGGTCACCGGACGCCGAACGCCTCCCCTGCCCGACAAGGGCAGTTAACCCCTCGATGATCTCTGCCCCGCCAAACCCCACGCTGAGGAAGTCGTTGAGGGGCAATCCGCAGTCATTTTAAAGACTCCCTTCACAGGAGTTAATTGCTGTGTCCGGGATTCTATCAAGTCGATGGAAGCCTAAGGTGAAGGTAATGTGCCAAGTGATCATGGATAAGCAAGATCCATTGGCAGGAGACATGCAAGCCATCCTAGACTCTTTCAAGATGGAGCGTCCTCAACCTCGCCCACGGCATATGATACACCGAGCTTCAAGTTCCGCTCCACTGCCACCGTCGTGATAGCGCCCCATTTAGCCGGTTACCGGGTTGCATACCCACTTGAAACGGCGCCGAGGAGCATGCCCAGCCAGTGCCAGCTCTCGCCAGGCTGGCGCTTCCACCTATGTTCTGTCCCTTGTCTCAGTTATGCTCGTTTCTCCCTCTCCAAGAAGGCCTCGCAACTCCCCTATTCCTCAACGCAAACACATCGAGCGTGACATCGCAAAGCTGTCGCCTCTCCTGAGACTCACGCATAAACGGCTCACAGGTGCTCTGTCCCGTGGCTTCCTGTCTGCTCCGCCAGCCGCCCGGATCCCGTCCAGAACCATCAGAATGGCGAACAAGACCTTCAAGCTCAACACCGGGCAAGACATCCCCGCTCTGGGGCTGGGTAAGACCCCTTTCTTTCTCTCCCATACAAATACCGACATTTTCTCGCGGAGAAAGTACTAAAAGGAAAAGGAAACTGACCGTAACGACAGGGACATGGCAATCCGAGCCGGGCAAAGTCAAAGAAGCGGTTGCGTACGCGCTCAAGGCTGGATACAAGCTGATCGACTGTGCGTACTGCTATGCCAACGAGGAGGAGGTCGGGCAGGGACTGGCCGAGGCGTTTGCCGCCGGCGTCAAGCGCGAGGACATCTTTGTGGTGACCAAGGTCTGGGCGACGTACACCACGCGGTGTGAGCTCGGGTTGGATAAGAGTCTGCAGAAGCTTGGGTTGGATTACGTGGATTTGTTTTTGGTGGTATGTCTCTTTTCATCTTTGATCGTGTGGCGGTGTGTCGGTTGGAGAAAACGGAGAAGCTGACGTGAAGGACAGCATTGGCCGCTGTTGATGAACCCTGAGGGTAGGTGCCTACCGACCTGTGCTGCGCTTGGATGGGATGCTGACTCTCCCAGGCAACGACGACAGATTCCCCAAGCTCCCCAACGGCGAGCGCGATATCATCCGCTCCCACAACCACGTAGACACATGGAAGCAGATGGAGAAGCTGCTCGCAACAGGCAAGACCAAGGCTATCGGCGTGTCCAACGTGAGCCCCTTCCCCTTCCCTTTTTGATATCAAAATCTAAGTCCCAATCAGTACAGCAAGCGCTACCTAGAGCAACTCCTCCCCCACGCCACCGTCATCCCCGCCGTCAACCAAATTGAGAACCACCCGGCACTGCCCCAGCAAGAAATTGTCGACCTCTGCAAGGAGAAGGGCATCCACATCATGGCGTACAGCCCCCTGGGCAGCACAGGCGGCCCGCTCTTCACTGCGGAACCCGTGGTCAAGATCGCGGAGAAGCACGGTGTCAAGCCGGCGACTGTTCTGTTGAGCTATCATCGTATGTTTCTTTTCACTTGGGTGCTCCTGTGAAAAAGGGGGATGATGCTGACAATATTGCGTGTTAGTTCCCCGCGGCAGTACCGTCCTGGCCAAGTCGGTTACGCCGGAGCGGATCAAGGAGAATATGAGCCTGATTGATCTGGATGGAGAGGATATGAAGTTGCTGAACGATTATTCGGACAAGCTGACCAAGGAGGGCAAGCTGCAGCGGTTTGTGTACCCGCCGTTTGGGGTGGATTTTGGATTTCCGGATAAGTCATAGATACCAGGTACGTTGATGCAGCCAGGGGTAAACGGATAGATAGAGTGGAATAGACGTTGGAATAGTTTCCCCGCCAACTGTGAAGTATTTGCAGCCCAAGTCTAGTAGCGTTTAAATATGGTGTGAGTGAAATACACCGTGACCCCAAAATCTGACCTCCTTTACATGTCGACCATAACCTTCAGTACGAGCTTTCCCTCGTCGTCCTTCACTCTCGCGGCCATTTCAAACGCCTTCGGTATGTTATCCATGCCGGTAAACCGTTGCGTGATGAGCTTTGTGAAATCTGGAAGACGCGGGTTCTTGCTGGCCAGCAGCTCGATCACCCGCGGGTAGGTGTTGGCGTAGCGGAAGACGCCGACAAGGTCGACTTCACGAAGGGCGGCTGCCGAGATGGGTAATGTCTGGATAGGGTTGCCCATGCCAATAAGCATGATGCGGCCGCCGGGGGCCGTGGCCTGTCGGGGGTCAGAGATGGTTCTCCCTTGTCTGCTCGGCATCGAGACACTCACATAGATCGAAGCCTGCAAGCACGCCTCTACGCCCGTGCACTCGTACGTGGCGGACACCTCGCCCAGGGGCTGACCACTATGGGTGGTTGACTTGACAGCCTCCGCGACCTCCTTCGCAAACTCGAGCTTCGCCTCGATGGTGTCGGGCCGTTTCATGGGCACGACGATGGAGGCGTCAGCAAACCCGTTCTCGACAGCGAATCTGACCCGGTCTTGTTGGATATCGGCAATGACCACTTTAGCATCGCTGACTGCTTTGCTAATGGCGGCGCAGAGAAGGCCGACGGTTCCGGCGCCAAAGACAAGGACCGTCGAACCGGGCTTGAGGCGTGCCCTATCTGAGGCATGCAAGGCAACGGAAAGGGGCTCTGCCAGAGCTCCAAGTTCAAGTGAAAATTCTGATGGAAGCCTATAGTCCGGGTGTCAACGAGGATCCAAGAAGTTTCGCGAGGTTGGCAGGCATACTGGTGGCACCACTTTGCCGGGTGTGTGATGTGCTCCTGGAGGGTACCCTGGGCATGAGGGTATGCCTTCGCCGAGCTCCGGAACTTCATCTCCCTGCAGATGTTGTACCGGCCCTCCCGGCACAGCTCGCACTGTTCACATGGCTGGCCGACCTCGAGAGCGACGTGGTCTCCTACTTTGAGTGAAGTGACGCCGGAGCCCACGGCCGTCACAACACCGGCCGACTCGTGGCCCAGCGTCAGGGGCTCGCGCACCAGGATGTCGCCATTGCGGAAGTGGCCGAAGTAGTGGAGGTCTGACCCGCAGAGCCCTGTTGCCTTGACGGCCACCTGCACGTCTTCGGCGCCTAGAGGGGGCAGCTCGCGCTCTTCCTAGTAGACGTCTGTGAGCCTAAACCCTGGATGTAGCATGAGTCGGATCACTCCTCACCACTCGCAAGTCCCTAGCCCCATGAAGAACCGATGCTTTTACTCTGGTGGGGGCCATTGGAGGGAAAGGAAATGCAATGCACTGTATCAAGAGGACGAATTGTCTCCGTATGAAGGAGGGACGGAGGGCTTCCAGTGAAAGACAACAGTCGACGAAATGAGCATTAAGATCTATCAAGAATCGATCGGAAGGGCATCGGATGTAGATAAACGCACGTAACGCTGGGGTAAGGAATACGAATGGGCGACTTCTAAAGTTCTAACCCATCCAACCCACCGCTCCGCTGAACGGGGCAAACCCGACACAAATCCCGACGCCAGGATGGAAAGAAGCACAATGGACCACAGGACTGCCAGACGTGGAGCCTAACCATGCCCGACACTCACGATCTGGATCTGTTCAAGACAGGATTAAACTTCCAAGTTTGACGGCTCAGTGGGGTAAAACCCCGCGCTGGGTTTTGGTATTCGGGAATCGGTTGCGAAGCCCGAGGAGCTTGGGGGTTGTGGGACGCCCGATCCCGGGGCTGGTTCCGACGGTAACCGGGCCCGGATACTGGAAATTACACTTACTGTCCTCAAGTACCGTAACTTACAGCAAAGGTACGCTGCGCATTGTGTTGTCATGTTTCCAGCCAATACAAATACAAGGGGGGCTTCCGATTACACTGCATCTGAGTCCACTTACACGACATCCTATGCCATACACAATACAAAGGAGAGCTCACCACTTGCCTAAAGCCTCGCACTCGAGAAACTCTCACAAATTTCAAGACATTAAACGGCAACTATGACGACAAGGAGCGTTCCCAACATGTTCTCTCTGGAGGGCCACACAGCTCTCGTCACGGGCGGGACTCGCGGTATTGGAAAGGCCGTCGCCATTGCCCTCGCCGAAGCCGGAGCCGACATTCTGCTTGTTCAGGTGCGTACCTTAACTAATCACTCTGAAAACTGGCTCTTTGTTTACATGCGCAATGCCTGACTGACACATGAACTAGAGAGATGAGACTTCTACCGAGACACTCAACGCGGTCCGGGACCTCGGCCGCAAGGCCACCATCTACACGGCCGATCTGAGTTCCGCCGAGGACGTCTCGAAGCTCATGCCCCGTATCCTCGCCGATGGGCACGAGATCCGCATCCTGGTGAACTGCGCCGGGATCCAGCGAAGACACCCGTGCGAGAGATTCCCCGACTCCGACTTCAACCAGGTAAAGCCATTTCCCCCTTCTCCTTTCTCCACAGCTACCAGTACCGTCTGTGCTGACCCCAACAAGGTGATGCAAGTCAACCTCAACAGCGTATTCACCCTCTGTCGGGATGTCGGCGCGCACATGCTGCAGCTGGAACCGTCCCCGGTGACGGGACGGAGGGGGTCCATCATCAACTTTGCGTCGCTGCTCACCTTCCAGGGCGGCCTCACTGTGCCGGCCTACGCTGCGTCCAAGGGCGCCGTTGGGCAGCTCACCAAGAGCTTTGCAAACGAGTGGACTTCACGCGGCATCACCGTCAATGCCATCGCTCCGGGGTACATTGAGACCGAGATGAACACGGCGCTCCTGAATGACCCGGAGCGGTTGGCCAGCATTAGCGCGAGGATACCCGCTGGGAGGGTACGTTTTCTCGAAAAACTCCTGACAAACTCGGTATGCTGACGCTAGTGTCCAGTGGGGGAGCCCTGAGGATTTCAAGGGGACAGCTGTGTATCTTGCGAGCAAGGCCAGCGCATACGTGAGCGGTCACGTATTGGTAGTCGACGGGGGATGGATGGGACGGTGAGCAGACAACGCAGTCTAAGGCAAAACCATGGCATAGGTCATACTCAGTTTTCATTTCCCTGTCTCAGCAATGCTAAAGCAAGTACGGTAAACTACCTTACGCACGAGTTGGAACCGCAACATAGAGCAATAGACTCCTCCCTGGCTTCAGTCCCTCACAGACGCCATGACCTCCTCCATCCAGGGGTAGACGGACCCGTTGGCCATCGGATAACCCATGTGCAGAGCGCCGCTGAAGAAGCGTGCTTCCTTGGGCCTGCCATACTCGAACAGCATCATCGAGTCTTCAATGGGCATGAGGCCGTCGAGCGTACCCTAGTGCTTGGTCAGCACAGTCTCGCCTTCGGGGAGAATCTAACTCACATTGATCAGCAACAATCTGGCTGACGGCTTCTCGAGAATGCCCGTCTCGAGCAGCGAGAATTTCTTTTGCGCATTGGCCTTGAACTCTTCGACGGAGTTGAATCCATGCTTCATGGCCATAGCAGGCGTCAGACTGTCAACAGTCAGCTGCCATTTCTCCACCCAAGGGGCAAGGGAATGCTCTGACTCAAAAGGATACTCATGCCCATCCACCTTCTCCAGCCACTCCCGGTCAAAGAAATAGTGGCAGCCGGCACCCTGCGCAACGCTTCCAATGATTTGATCCTTGTGCGTGTGCGCAATGCGAATGGCGTAGTATCCGCCGCTGCTCAGACCCCAAACCATGACCCGTTTCATGTCGAACCGCCCGTCCTTTGCCATCCATTCCAGCAAGCTCGTCCAGAGCCGGTCAGGGGACTCGGGGTCGGCGCTGTCCGCGGGGCAGTCGGCCGTGCCAGGTATCTCAACCACGACAGACGCCCTTGAAACGCCGGTCAGCCATATCATACCCTGTCCCCTGGTGGAGATAACCAGTAGTTGGTGCTGCTACTAGGTAAGGACGACTTACCATCCTCTCTTCAGAAACTCATCACACCGCACCGTATTATCCGGCCGGTACCCATCCAGCCCGGTCATCAGCACCACCACCGGCGCACCCTTCTTGTCCTTCGGAACCCGCACGTAAATCGGAATGGCACTCCAGTCCCGCCCCTTCCCATGGGTATGCTCCACAAACACCTCCTGCACCGGCTCCTCCCACAGAGCCCCGGCCTTCAGGTAAACCCTCTTCTGCGCGTCCCACACCTGCAGCTTGAACTTGTCATTCTCCACGGGGAACTTGGTAATATAGGGGAAGCGGGCAATGCGGTGGACGGCGCATGCGCGCAGGTACAGAGCCGAGGCTTGAAACTGGTTGCCCTTTTCCAGCTCGGCGTCGCCCTGCTTCTCGAGCGACTGAGCCACGGGGACGAAGGCGGCTGTGTAGCTGGGAGAGAATGGGTCGTTGGTGTTCCCATGAATGAGACGCTTGAAGATGGGCTCGAAGTCCTCGTAGGCGCCGTCGTGGAAGGGGTAGACGGATTTGGAGCACTGTTTTGTATGGTAGTGATTAGCTGCCCTTTTCTCTCAAAATTACGGGATGCTTGT
Source organism: Achaetomium macrosporum (assembly GCA_033296875.1). Lineage (NCBI taxonomy): Eukaryota > Fungi > Ascomycota > Sordariomycetes > Sordariales > Chaetomiaceae > Achaetomium > Achaetomium macrosporum. The sequence goes on from MU860062.1 coordinate 9,981, forward strand.
CTGCCGTGGAAGGCACGGAGAAACAAACACAGTGTTTTGATCTTTGATAAAATCAAGCGGTCGGCCGGATGGAACAATATCAATAATGGTGGGCTGCTTACCGGAAGCCTCCACCTGGTCACCCACAGCGCCTCGATGCCGTTGTGATGTGGCATGCGCTTCTCGAATTCCTCCTTGCCCATGATCCAGTGTCTCGTCTGATCCTGAGATTCCTGAGTACTGGCCGCGGAGAAGCGAAGTTCCCGAATGATATCGAAAGCCATGATGAAGTGAAGTGGTCTAAGTGAGAGAATCGAAAGATGAAGGCTGAAACAAGTTGAAAATAGCTAGTAGGAACAAAACGCAGTTATGCCAGCCGTATAGCCTTCTGCCGCGTGAAAATAGGTGCTCCGTCCTTGCGAAGCGATGAGACAGTGACACTGCTTCGTCTGCGTCGGCGAGAGGGTGAACTGCGTGGAACAACGCCGAGTTTCTCGCAGACCCTGGGATTAGGGGGTGAGTTACTGCACTTTATCCTCTGCCAGTTACTTTGGCGCAAGGGGGAAGGAGCCACCTACTCCAACTGAACCAGAGCAATGCGAATCCGGGTGAGAGCGACATGCAGGTCCCGGTCCATTTTCTTTGCCGGAGGAAGGGACGGGGCAGGACGATTCAGTCTGCAAGTAGGTAGAGGGGGACGAGGAAAGAGCAAATCACTATGAGACGCAATTGGCTGGTTGGTCTCTTCTGTTTCTGCACTACCGGAGACCCTTATAGTTGGGGATTTTCCGTAGTCCGGAGGCTGCTTGAGCAGCCGAGCTGAAGGAAGGAAGCAGAAGGTGGATCGGATGTGAGATTCGAAGTAGCAAATGTAGCAAACGGGCAAATGGGTCTGGACGTGAGAACATAAAACGTCAGAACAGACAACACCCCAGAGGCTGAGGATGGGTGAGTTTTATATATACTCGGTCCCAGGCTCAGGTGAGGATCGCAAGTTGCTACGACAGGGTGATCGGGTTGCGTGAGACTGTCAAGGAGGGCCCCAGCCAGTCATAACTGGATCCAACGTCTTACTTCAGCTTCCGAAACTCGGTGGAATAAGCATTTTGAGAGCCAACCCCGACATATGGTGCGAACAAATCGGGATTGCTGTGCCGTAGGGCGGTTAGTGTAACGTTGGGAACTCCGATGGGGGCCCGTTTTGGGCAGGTCGCCGACTTACATGGGCCAGCTGCACGCAGACCGTGGGCCTTGGCTTGGCTGATGTCTGTCGGGAATCACATGCAGGCCGAGATGGGAAGAAAATACTGCGGTACAGTGAATGTCTGACGATAGTGGAGTTGCTCACCAATCCCGGTAGCAACGCTGCCAGCTGAGTAAAAGCACAGCCGAATGTCACTCAGCCCTGGGACAGTAATGATGGGAACGGATGAACAAGGGGCGCCCAAGTGGCCCTTTTGGAAGTAAGTCAAACAAGGCTGCTCTAGATCTATCTATATCCCACTCGCTCATTACTGCCTCGCCCAATGCATGGTGCAGAAACAACGATCCTTCCCGACGAGCCTACGCAAAGTCAAACAGGGCGCCTGCCCCTGGGACGGTGTTGATGCTCTGCTTCGACGAGATGGGTTGTCCTCGGACTCGGACATTGTGCGAAGGCTGTAAAGACGCCTTACCCCATGTCGGCGGGTGAGAGAATCGGGTGTCAAAGGTTGGCCGTCTTGCTGCCTGTCGGCCGCCGCACCAGCCATGCTATCTGTCAGTCGCCCTGCCTTGCAAGCTAGCAAGCCCACCGACACGGGCTATTGGGCACCGTTACTCTTGGGACCCTCATGGTAATGAGCCATCTCCAGGCCAGCCCTTCTGAAACCACACTTGACATAGAAACCCTCGTTGTGGTCGCTGCAGTCGAGGATCGCCTTGTAACACCCTATTTGCTTGGCGATGTAGTCCAAAGCGTGGATGATGCGCAGGCCCAATTTCTTGCCCTGCTGGTCTTTGGCGACGGCGATGTCCTCGATGTGGCCGACCGAACCGAGATTGTGGATGCTGACGCGTGCATGAGGCTCGTTAGCTTCTTCCCTGGTGTATTCCTGGCGCTGTCGGTCCGCTCCTTACAACTTGCGCTCCCTCAACAGCGCGCCGGTGCCGACAATCCTCGGCGGGCTGGCATTGGTGTCCTCGATGACGAGGATGAAATAACTGTTGTCTTGCTTCGCAATCCAGTCATAGCGTTCTTCGAACTGCTCCTTGCTAATGTCGCCCACCGTCGTCAGCACCCTGAGGCAGTCGAGGTAGCCGGCGTCGTAGTCACTCCGTCGCAGAGCCCGTAGCTTGTAGCCCTGAGGCAGTGCCGCTTGCACCTCAGGAGACAGCAATTCGGCAGAGAAAAGCCCTTGTTCGGCCATTGCGGAGGAGCGGTGGAAGCTGATGTGATGGAAGCGATGTCGGCGGTTCGTCAATGGCAGGCTGTTACTCCTAAGAACTGCCTCAGATGCGACTCCTTTATGGAATGTGCTGAGTTGGGAGATCGACGGGTGTTCGGCAGATGGTGCACCCGCTAATATGGTGGAAGAATCCGAGGTGCATGGAGGCTGAATTCCAGCTGATTGATCCACGATACGAGGCCAACTTTCCTCAGCTCCCTGCCAAGCATTGACCGCCGACCCTAGCCCCAACACACCAGCCCCTGCTCTCCGTTAACATAACGAAGGGATCTTCCATGCGGGCTGCGGGCCATGCCAATTCCGAGGCCCCTGTCTCCCGTTTCCGATGCATCCCCACACTTCCTGTTGCGAGTGAACCTGGAAACTCGAGTCCTCAACCAGGCTCAACCAAAGTTGTCCCCCGCTTCCCGATTCTCCGATTTCCACGTCACCAACACGCCAGGGCTGTCAGGAACACCAATTGCAGTTGACCGTTTTGGACGGGAACGCTGCCGGTATCAAGTCGCAACCGAAAGCATGACTTTTGGGTAAAAGTCTGGTTCTCTAACCCCTGCCACTCGTTCCAGCTTGCATAACCGGGTTCCCCCTGGCTTTTATCATGACTAGTATTGCCATTTCGAACTCCATAGAACATGTCCCGGCCCCTTACTTCCTCTCGTCCACCAACACCGCGTGTATATGGTCTGTGAGATCGTCAAACGAAAAAGTCGAAGACCCTGCGTGGCAACCGCCCGCTTGAGGTAGAGTCCGGAGTGACCGGATCACAAGAATGACAACATCTCCGAGGAGGGCAGCGGTTGGCGCCGACAGTGACAATGCAGTCTCACGGATCACGCAGCGTCCCGATCCAGATGTCGAAGCCCAGGTTCCGAGCAGGACTGCTCATTGCGAAGCCGGCAGCCCGCTTCTGCCAAAGCCGATAGCCAACCTCGTCAGCTTCGCTACACGGTCCACGAGTTTCGCCATTCGGACGAGCAGCACCATAGGGGGATATGGTGTTGATGCTGCGAAGCTGGCCACCCTTTCTAGCCTCGAGCTGGGTCGCGCCCTTTTTCAAGGCGTCCTTACCAGGGCCATCAAGGATACCAACCCCCGTTCCAACTCAGCGCAAGCGGCTGCGGCGAACCTGAACAACTTTGTGGACCAGATCGCCCTTTGGGCCGCGAGCGGATTCAACTTGACGAGCACTGCACTGTCAATGCTCTCCGACTCAAGCCAAGTCGTGCTTTTGACGCTTGATCGATTCTTCGGCTCCACTGAGTCCTCACGTGCCATAGCTAGCATCATCAGCATGATCCGCCGCGAGTTTCAGTTTCCCGCTCTGGGTGGGCTGGGCGAACAGGTTAAGGTTACCGATTTAGTGCTGGCCTTTTGTGCCCTGGCTTACCTGCAGAGGTCATGTCGTAGCTTGCTGGAAGACGAAAGGCGCGCCACTCGCGTCGAGGAAACCATATGGGATGTCGTGGTCCTCAACGATGACAGACGACTTGACATTCAGGAAGAAGGTTCGTTCCGTGATTCTACCAGGGGTGCCATCGCAGGAGTCCGGAACGCTGCACCTTACAGCGACCAAGGGGCGCAAGGGAACCAAGGGGATCAACGGGACCATCGATTGTCAATGCTGCAGCTCGAGAGAGAAATCATGATGTCCCTGCCGGACAACGTCAAAGTGTCCATCTCTAAGGAAGTTACCACATCGGAAACCATCACCGTCAACATCATTGGTGATGCGCAGCAATGCAGGTTTGAGCCGCCGGTTGGCGTCGAGCTGATTGATGAGCAACGGGGTAACACTCATACGCATTCGCATTCCGAGCATGGAGGGCAGGTTACATGCTCGCAATATGTCCTACGGCAAGAGCGTCGTCACGAGAGAAAGATGTCCTTGGGAAAGCTGGGTGCAGATGCCGGCCATGCGGCTGGCTATGTGGAGGAACTGGACTCGGGCTCTGAGGAAGGTTCGGGGGATGGAGGTCATGATACGACCCCTTCTCGACTGCCAATGCTTTCCGATGCCTCGGCCGAACAGGGCGCTCACAAAGCCATCGTCTCAACCTCCGAAGTCTCTACTTCAGTGGCGGCATCTCCTCTGCTGTCTACTGGACTGGCGCCCAACAACGACAACATGCCAAGCGAGAAGCCCCTTCCGGCACTACCAGGCACTCCTACATTGGATACACTGACTAGCCGGTCACATGTGCCTATTCAAAGGCAGACGTCGAGCAAGCCATTGTCTTCACTTGACGTTGACGAATTTGGATCCAGTTCCAAGCACACGGAGAGGAAGGGCGGATTCCGCAACGTGCTCAAGAAGTCCATGTCGGTCTTCCACAAGGTCGACTCTGGCTCCGAAGCTGTAGCACGCAAGAAAATGCACACGTTTTCCATACCGCAGGCGGAAAAGGCCGCGGAGAAAGTGCAACGTCAACCCCACGAAGTACTCCACGAGCCCAGCCCTTCCCTTACCAGTTACTTTGCGGTAAGCGAGAGCATACGACAATCGACAACGACCCTCGCTGAAACGCACTCCATAGTGGGTGCCGATGTTTACCGGCCTGCTTCTATGAATGGTGACGCTATGATATTGGGCCGGGTATTCGAGGAAATGGTGCCACATAGGGAACCCGATCACCGGCCCCCGACATCAACGAGTGATCACCGATACATAGAGCCTCAAAGCTCGGCTCTTTACACACCGGCGGTGAATCGGTCGGTGGTATCCCTTGTCTCGTACCATCCACATCACCTACCGAGCACTTTCAGTGCCACCGAAGAAGCTCTGAGCAGACTCACTCAACGGGGAACCTTGAACGGCATGTTTCCCGAACGGCATTTCTTAGCCAACATCACGCGATATATGCGCTTCGCCTCGGCATCCTATGGCTCCAGCTTCCTCAGGGTACTGGGTATGGCCACGGAGATGCCGATCTCGACTTCCCCTGACGACACGCACCACGAGCTACGTTCCTTTGCCCACCACACCAGATGCGACCCCAGCAGCATCCTTTTGTCGTCGTTCATCGACTCCCAGGGCGGTTCGGACGGAACAGGTGCAACCAACACAGGGGTGCCCCTCGTGCATTACATTTCCTTGGATCACCAGTCCAAAGCCGTCGTGCTCACCTGCCGCGGGACCCTGGGCTTCGAGGATGTTCTGGCGGACATGGCCTGCGAATACGACACCTTACTTTGGCGAGACAATCGATACAAGGTCCACAAAGGCATCCACGCCTCAGCGAACCGTCTTCTTTACGGCGGTGACGGCAGGGTCCTGTGCACTCTCAAGGCCGCCCTCGAGGAGTTCCCGGACTATGGCCTCATCCTAACAGGCCACTCCCTAGGCGCCGCAGTAACCTCGCTCCTGGGAATCATGCTCTCCGAACCCGGCCGGGGCCCCGGAACACCGTTCGTCACCTCCCCGGAACCGCGCACCAAATTCCTCTCTCACCATCACCATACCTCCTCCTCAGACCGTCCTCATATCTGCCTGCCCGCCGGAAGACCAATCCACGTCTACGCCTACGGCCCCCCGGCCACGGTCTGCACCCCGCTCCGCAACGCCACCCGCGGCCTGATCACCACCGTCGTCAACGGCGCCGACATCGTTCCCTACCTCTCGCTCGGCCTCCTGCACGACTTTCAAGGTGCTGCCCTGGCCTTCAAAATGGACAATTCCCACGCCGACCCCCACATCAGCGGTGATGAGCCCAGTCCCCTGAAGTCGGAAATGTGGCGGCGGATACGGCGTACCTTCCTGAACGCCATGTCACACCCTCTCAGCGAAAGCAAGAGGCTCTTTGTTGGTGGGGTTGGGGGCAGTGGAGAGGACGAGTGGGCATATTCCACGCTCAAGGCTTTGCGTGCGCACATGGCGGGCGACAAGCTTGTGCCGCCGGGGGAGGTGTTTGTTGTGGAGAGTGAGGAGGTGCTGAGGAGGGAGGCGTTTGTCTTTACGACACTTGGATCTTCTTCCGGGTCTGGAGAAGGAGGGGCAAAGAGAAGCGCTCGTAATGATGGTAACTATCCGCTGGGAAGGCCGGCAAAGAGGATGGTGCTCAAGTACGTGAGGGATGTGGAGAAGCGGTTTGGGGAGGTCAGATTCTACGGGTCGATGTTGACGGATCACAGCCCTGGGAGGTATGAGGCGGCGTTGGAGAGGTTGATGCTTGGTGTTGGCGTCAAGGAGTAACTCACCGTTACTACCTACCTAGTACATATGATTGTCTATTTCCTTACATGTTACTTATACCCCATGCGGCCGGATAGAATCAGACGAAGGGAAGATCAGAGGATGGCAAGGAGAATATACCCTCATCTATTTATTTACTTGTATACAGGAAGAGCCTAGCTAGTTCGTTGCGGCTTCTCACTCACAATCTTGCCATCGGCATCGTAGAAGATCTCCTTGACCTTGACGGACCGCAGGTGGTCGACCCCCTTGCTCAGCTCGCAGTCGTGATGGAACAGCCACCAGCGACCCTGAAACTCGACGACCGAGTGATGCGTGGTCCAGCCGAGCACCGGCTCCAGCATGCGCCCGCCGTAGGTAAACGGGCCGTACGGGCTGTCGCCGATCGCGTAGCACAGGTAGTGCGTGTCACCGGTCGAGTAGCTGAAGTAGTACTTGCCGCGGTACTTGTGCATCCAGGCGGCCTCGAAGAAGCGCCGGTCGTGGTCGTCGGCGAGGATCGGCTTGCCCGTCTCGGGCGCCAGGATCACCACCTCGCGCACCTCGCCGTCAAACTGGCGCATGTCGTCGGCCATCTTGGCCACGCGCGGACCCAGCGCCGCCACCCCCTCGCCCGAAGGCTCCTTGGGCCCCTGCCACGCCGCGTCGAACACGTCGTTGCCCCGCTGGTAGCACTGCAGCTGGCCACCCCACAGGCCGCCAAAGTACATGTAGGCGCTGCCATCGTCGTCGACAAACGTGGCCGGGTCGATGCTGTAGCTGCCCCGGATGGGCTCCGGGTCCGGCACGAAGGGGCCCTGGGGCCGGTCGCCCACGGCCACGCCGATGCGGAAGATGCCCTGCTTGTCGCGCGCGGGGAAGTACAGATAGTACTTGCCGTGCTTGTAGGCGGCGTCGGGGGCCCACAGCTGCTTCGACACCCAGGGGATATCTTCGGTCTTGAGCACGACGCCGTGGTCGACTACGGGGGCGGGCGGGTCCAGCGACTCGGTGCTGAAGACGTGGTAGTCGGCCATGTCGTACTGGTCGCCATTGTCGTTGAACTGGATGTCGGTCTCGCGGTCGTGCGACGGGTAGATGTAGATCTTGCCCTCGAACACGTGCGCCGACGGGTCGGCCGTGTATATGTTGGTGATGAGCGGGGCCATTCTTTCCTCTCTCTGGGGTAAGAGTTGGGGTAGTGGGGTAGTTCAACAGTGATGCGGAGTGTGAGTGCGGGGAGGCAGTGAGGAAAGCCGGGAAGACTGAGAGGGTTGACGACGCAAGAAAGGTGCGAAGAGAGCTCACAACAACTGAGGGACTACCTCAGGCTATATACAAACCTCATCTGGAGAACCCCATCGCTCTCTCGTCCACACACGCTCCTGGACTTACTCCAAGACGGCCCATGGTGCTGGGTCGAGCCGGACGCGTGGATGTCGGAAGTAGGAAGGTCTGGTCCCATTTCCTATTTATCCCCATTTAACCGTCCGGCCTGCGTTCCGAGCAGAGACTTGGCAGATCTGCGGGGCCTGGCCGCTATTGCATGACTCTCATGATGGATGGTTTCGATAGAGATTCGGTCTGAGCTGAGAACATTTGTGGGACTCTGCTGCCGCCATGAGGCGGGAAAAGTACGAAGGTGGTGACAGAGAGGTAAGTTGAAGGATGCTCAGCCGGGTTCAGCCGCTTGAGAAATTGTTAAGTCCCGAAAGCTCAATTCCAACCGTAGACCGACTCCACGCCTCATTGATGCACTGGACCGTTGTCAAGGTTCACTCACCTCGGTTTTACACAAAAGCGGAAGCGCTGGATTCTTAAACCAGGAACAACAAGACCATCATTGTGCCTGTCAAGCCGCCATTAAGTACTATGGCAACGCTAGCCGACGGAGTTGGCGTTCACAAGCTCTCAGCCCCAGGACGCCGCTCGTTACAGCACGCCTATCAGCTTCACTTCCGAACGCCACAAGATGCAGGCTCTTGCTGAGGATGGCTTCCAATTGGGCATTGTGACCCGTGCGGCATCAATATGGGAAAGCCGCCAAGGGTTGGTCTGGAAATAGAGGTGCCAGACGGTGTGAGCTCGATGCCCATGCGGTCGCCCATCAGAGCGCAAGGCTCGCAGCCTGGCGCAGAGCCAGAGTCGTGAAGAGAAAGTCAGCGGCGCGCTCTTGCCGCATGCCCTTGGGTTTTGCATCCAAGTCAGTAATCCAGTGAGCCATCATACGCTACGATGATAGTGGCACCGGCATCCTCCCCGACGCCTACGCCAGCGCCGACCCTGGCCAGTGTGTACGGCCTCGGCCTCCAACCTCGACAAACGGACTATCTCGACTATGACACCTCTTGTTATGTAAGTATTGCAGTCGCCAGGCCAACCCGTAGGTTCATCGCGTGGCTGACAGATGGCTGCTCAGTACAAATACCAATGCCCTCAAGTGCACGACCATGCTTGACGGCTGTTACGGCGCCTTCCTCAGCGCCAGCGACTACGACGAGGCGGTCTCGACCTGCTACTGCAACTATGGCATCTCCTATCTCGATTGTTATTACTCCCAAGTTGCCACCGGAATCTGCGCCAGCTACTATTTCACAGGAGACACGTCTTGGTCTGCCATGGAACCTTGACGGCGTGAGAAGGGGCAGCCCCCGCTAATACTGCCCAGACTACGCTGAATTCCAGATGTCCTTCTACACGGAATAATGTGGGAGCATTCCACCGAGTGCCATGGCCTATATCACACCGCCGCGCGTTAGATGACTTGTTCCGCCGTTTACCTCGTTCCAACTAACTTGCTGTTTAGGTCAAGCGTGTCGCTAGCTCTGCAGTATGTCATTGCTACGCCTTACTATTGCTCCCTGTTTGCGCTGACACCTTGTCTAGAACCGTCGACGTCGTCACGGCCACGGGTGCTCTGGAGCAGCCCGACTATAATGCTCAGCCCCTCTACCAAGGCACCGGAGAACTGCTTCAGGGATGCTGCAGCGAGACGGGTTTTACCCTTGTCGATGCTGGTAACACTGTCTTCTATGCAGGGCTAATGGGCTGTAACATGGCCAGCCATGAGTGTTGTCCTTGGGCCGTGGCTACCGCAACGTCTTCGTCAGCTGGTGCTGCTACAGACGTCGCCGGAGTAAATGTCCAGGACAACGTTGGCTATGACTTCTCGCAGCCTGCCAACGGTAACATGGCTCAGCTGGCCAAGTGTGCTGACGACTATTACTCCATTTCGGGAGGGTGCTGTCCAATGTAAGTAACCCCCTACCCTATTTGAGTACTGGTCAGTCATGGATCCCTGACTCCGAGCAGCGGCTTTTGGCCGTTTACCGAAGCTGTGGGCGGAATCACGCCTTGTTGGAGCTCCATCGACCGTGTCGTGCCCCCCACTCACTGTCGAGAAGGACGTCAAAACGTTGGACAAGCCCACGTCAGCTGTTGTCAACATCGTCTGGTCGATGCGTTACACCCTCGAAGCCGGGGGTGGCGGCCTATCCACCGCTGCCAAGGCAGGCATTGGTGCCGGAGCGGGTGTCGCAGCCATCTTGGTTATCGGACTAGCCATCTGCCTCTGGAGGTCTCGTCGTAAGAACAAGACGCTAGCAGTGAACCAGCAGCCGGCCGCTCCAGACCTGACTCAACTACCTCAACAACAACAGCTACCGTTTCAGCAAACGCAAATGACGCAGCAGCCTCCCGGACTCAGCGGCCAGCTCCCTTACGGCGCTTACCCACCCGGGATGGTATCGCCGAGCACTCTCTCCCCGCCCTCCGATCACACCAGCGTGGTGACAACCATGACCCCAACCTTGGCGGCGGCACTCATCCCGCAACACACGGGTGCCTCCAACGGCGCCGTCAGCCAGCTGAGCTCCCAGTCTGGCCAGGGCCAGCTTCAGAACAGCCAGCCAGGGGCCTACTTCGCTGGGGCGGCCGCAGCAAACCCGCGTGTCTCTTCCCACGGCAGCAGTAACAGCGGCACAGGCAGCCCGGCGACCGGAGCAGCCAATGGACAGGGCGGCTACCCGGCGCCCATCGCCGAGGCGGACGAGGGTCAGCGTCACCATCATGGCCAGTACCAGTACCACCAGCAGCAGTGGCAACAACAGCAGCAGTGCGGCTACCAGCATCATCAGCAACAGCAGAAGCCACAGCAGTTCTGTGACCAGGGGCAAGGAGGAGGAGGGTATTATCACCACGCTCATCCGCAGGGCCATCCGCAGCAGGGAGGTTATGCCTACTCGCAGCATCAACAGCGGCAGGGGTATCAGACGAGCGTGCCCGAGATGAGCGCCAATCGGGAGGTGGATCCGCCGCAGGAGGTTATGGGGAGTCAGGTATCCCATGGGATGAGGAGGGAGTGAGTCGTGTTATCTGGCTTGTTTAGTCTGGTGTGCTTTTGTTTGGTCTAATTCCATGTGGATCTGGCATGTTGATGATCTGGACATGAATCATATGATACCTCGTGTTACCTTTTGTTGGGCGCTGAGGGTTGGGTAATGCCAGTACTGTACATGCCACACTGTCGGTTACTAATAGGCTCGGGTTCGTTTTTCCATTTCCCCTACTGTGTGTTGCTTGCGAAGAGGGCATCGATGGACAAGACGATCAATGACGATGCCTGACAAGCCTGCTCGTGACGCCTGCCTCTGCTGTCTGCAGGTTGCTTCATCCGATGCACCGTGTTTACTGTGGGTTACAGGATATGCGATGTGCGATTATACAGCTCTACAAACTCGGCGGCACGGAGTTCCGGTAGGTCTAACTCGACTTTCTGGTGACAAATCCATTGGCGAAGAAGCCATTCAGCAAGACAGACGTGGTGTTGGTTCAGGAAGTGCACTTGTGCCAAGCCAACACATGCTCCGTGGAAGAAAGGGTCGATGCACTCTGGAGGGCATCAAGCTTGCCGTACCTAGGAACTCTTTGATTGGCTTTCTCACAGTTGTTTGATCGGCAGGTGACAATTGCGGAAGGAGAACTTCGCCGAGGAAATTCGACAGTTGTTGGTAGCACAGACGGGGAAGAAAGTACATTTAGTTACATATAACTAGATTTAAACAGGGTTTGGGGGCGGATATCCACATACGGCAATTGTAATTCTTATACACTACACCTGCCTAGGTGCCGCTGAGCATCCCACCCACTACGGCGGATATGCATTCCACTCAAACCGGTAAGCTCCATGTCGTCCTTGCAGGTCACACAGCTTTTATGCGGAATGCATGTAGGTGATATATCCGGTATGAGCCCTGTTGCAAGGCTGTGCGCCTCAGAAAGGCAGAACCCCTCCCCGCCCTGCGCCATAGAATCAGGCCTACCCAATGTGCTCCTTTGGACTTTCACGACCTCATCCGTCGTATGGGATACGTTGCTCTCTGGAGGCCAGTATGTGTTCGTGGCCTTCGACTTTATACCGCCCGGTTCTCTCTTGACCCTGTTCAAACTCTGAAGGTTTTGTTCAGACAGTTGGGAGTGCAAAACAGATCTCTGCCGACCTATATCCAACCACCTTACCACTTACCATGGTTTGTCAAACAGAATACAGGCCTGTATTCACGTTCACAACGTGGTCGAAGACGATGACTGCTACCGAAACATCCAGCCTTGCTGCTCTCCATATGTTGGATGAGTTCTCCGAGGAATATTACAGAGGCATGGTCTAATATGACTGTCAATTAACCCCTAGGCTAAGCTGACTGGTCGAGATGGCAGAGGAAACCACGGTCCATGAGTTCTGGCAGCCCCCAGCACCTCAGGATGATCCCGATAACATATCCCTGAAGTCTGACAACGACGCCGACGACACATCTCTACAATCGCTCGATATCAAGGTTGATATCGGGGCTTCCACTGCAGCCCCTCAAGAGAAAGAACATCCCCCGCCGACCAAGGAGTATGGTGCCCGCTGGACCTGGGATCCAGCCGCCCGAGACTACGTAAGATTTAGTGAAGGTATGCTTGTTGACAGCTTAGATCCCTTTTCAGCGGAGTGAGAAAGCTGAGTCTATGACAAGACGGCATGAAACTCTTTTACACCGAATATCAGAGATTTGGAAGCAACAAAGCTCTATCCCGGGGGTCGGTAGACGCCAATACCCATATCAACACCTATAACAACCGCTCCAGAAGAGACTCGCCAGAGCCCCGAACTGGGACGATTCCAAGCGGTGAACGGACTCCGGTGCCTGGAATCCCCTTGTATCAGGAGCCACTTGGCGATGGTATGCCCGGAGCTGTTCTCCAACCCACCCCTGAAGGGTCCTTTCAATTCCTACTCTCCAAGGCTGAGATGTGAGTTGCTGCGTTCGCTGATGGAAAGCTTAGCGTTCCAGATCGTGGCCAAGCCCAAGCGCTTCTTCTGTATCGGGCGTATCTTCAAGACGGTATGGTTCGAGCCGGGCGGTAACAACATGCCCCGAGTGCGGGCTGATCTTGCGGACTGGTCGGACAAATCTCTCGCCTTCCACGGAGAGAGGCCGATTGCCCGGTTCCGCTGGTTCGTCGTGGTGCGCAGGCGGCTGCACCACTCGCTATGCTTCAGCATTACTACGTTTGGGGGAGCCAAGACGGCGCACAAGACAAGCCGCGGTCGCTTAACGGACTTTGTCGTTCTGTATTCGTCCAATGTCGAGCCGCCGCGGCCCTATGACGAGGAGGGGATTACGCGGGATCCCATCGCGGTCATTATTGAAGACGACGAGCAGTACATCTCGCCGATCGCCAGACTGGACTGCAGCCGTGTCTACACGGTGGAGGACAACCTGCGGGTTATGAAGACGGGACGGGTGCATCCAGATTCACTGAAGCTGCTGGAGGAGTATTACCAGGAGAGTGTGTCATAGCATGAGGGGAACCGGCCCGAGTTTTGGCCTTCAACACCCTAGAATGACAAAGGGCTTTTAGTACGGTAGACATGGAGCATGTCGATCACAGGTCCATCGCAGGCATATGGTATCAATCTCACATACACTATCATCTCAGAAATCCTGTATTCCCGTTTCCCCCTGAAGCATCTTCTCCGTCTTCCCGTCCCCTTCGTCATCATCACTCGTAGCCCACCCGGGATCTTCACTCTCAAACCACGCCTCTTCCCTCTCCTCCCTCTCCAGCACATCGTACTCATCGTCCTCATCCACCCTGGAATAATCGAAATCATCATCCTCCCCGCGGATGAACCGATCCCGCAGAAACTCCTCCCACTTCATCCGCCCTTCTTCCTTCGTCTTCGGCGGCGGCGTGAGCTCGGCGTTCAGGCTGCTGAGCGATGTTCCCGGAGCATCCTCGTCGCCCTCACCACCATCACCGTCATAATCTCCACCCATAGTAGAAGCGATACCACTTTCACCGTTCCCATTCGTAGCAGCAGCAGTAGCGCCAGCAGCGTTAGAGGTAGCACCCGTAGATATAGACGTAGATGCAGAAGTAGAAGGCTGCTGCTGCTGGTGCTCCCTCCTAAGCCGAGCCAGACGCTCCTCGCCCCGCAGCAGTGAGCCCTCCAGCACGCGGGCGTAGCCCTTTGCGCGGCCCTCGGCTTCGCGTTCTGCGGGGGTCTGGAAGCGCCGGATGAAGAAGTCGTAGAGTAGTGGGTCTGTTGCCCGTGTTAGCTTTGTATTTGGGCTGACGAGTTACACAGGAGATAGAGGTTGAGAAGGGTAGCTGCCGCAGCGATATCCAATGGGAGCAGATGGGAAAATTATGTGCAAGTGCTTACCTGCAAGCTCGTGGTCGCTGGACTGGAAGTAGCTGGGGTGGCGTTCGAGGTATGCTCGCCTCCGGTTCTGTGCTCGGATCTTGGCCGAGTGGCCCGGCGATCTGGCAGGGCGTGGCCGCGGCCGGGAGAAGGAGTCCGGGCTCCCGGTCGTGGTAGGTGGCCGGTCCGGTGAATCGAAGGATGGAGTCATGATGAAATGACGATGAGGGGGGATGCTACTAAAGCTGCAGCTCGGGTCCGTCAGATTTCAGGGTTCAGTTGAGATCGAGAGCGGCGGGTGTGCTGAAAGTGCTGAAGGCGAAAACAATTCCAACGCTTTGCCGAAGGTACTTGCGGTGACCTACAAGTATGCGTTGGTTACCTACCTCAGTTTCCATTTGAGATGTCATCGTCGGGTGCTGTCCTGTGAATCTTGCTCCACCGGAGCTACGGCAAAGAACCGCTGAGGCCTGCGGGGCTTACACTGTGAATATCCCCCGTTTAGGGGCTTTGTCACGGGTTCTACTTACACACTCAACCCCAGCGCGAGCCTCCTGTCTGGGCCATCTATAACTCTAACGTTTTGACGAGGTGGCCAAGTATGCGATCTAAGTGTCTATTGCGGTACTGGGCTCTATGGTCTACAGGTAATCTACCGCACGGTTGTCCAACCCGACTAATCCTACCTCCTGGTGAATCAAACAGGCCACCTCCTTCAATAAGTCTAACAAGCCATGGTATCTTAACATCAATAACACAAAAAGCCACGCGAGTAATCCTACGCCTGCTCTCACCAATAGAGCTCCCTAGAAGGCAGGAAATCTCCGATCCAACACACCAAGGAACGCGAAACTAAGCGGCCATGATGCTAAGCCCTCCATCCGCCGTCGTCCGATTCCGGACCACCACCTTTAATACCCCATGAGCAAGACGCGTCACATCCCCCAGCCCGTTCGCCGCAGCGCCCTTCCTTTTCTTCACCCCGATGATAGCACTCGGCGCAAACATCAGCGCCTCCCCAACCCTCAACTCCACAATCCTTGAAAACAGCTCCAACGCCGGGTCCGCATCGCCCAGCGTGAGTGGCCCAACCCCACTCTCTTCCCCTTCCTCTTCCTCTTCGGCGCTCATATTCAGCCTCCTCGCCTTCTCCAACAGCTTCGCACCGGATGAGACGCCAGCGAGATGCTTCCGCAACGCATTCAGCCAATCCGGCGAGGTAAACCTGTGCACTACCGTGACGCTGCACAGGTCCAGCAACTTCGGACTAATGGTGGGCTCCTGTGTGGAGATCACCACGCGCGCGCCCAGATGCCGCTGCAGCCGGATGGTGGCCAGCAGAGCCTCGGTGAGCGCGGCACACTCCTGCGAGTCGGTCATGTACTTGTGTGCCTCATCGAGGGCGATGATGCGCCCCACAGCCGCCGAGTCCTGCTCGAGGAAGAGGGAGAGGCAGATGTTGAAGAGCGAACAGGCCATTTCCGGGGTGACGCAGGGGCAGGAGAGGTCCACGATGGTGAGGTGGCCGTTGCGGGGGACCCAGGAGGTGCCGGAACTCTTTGCTGCGGCGGACTTGGCTTTGGATCTCGGAGTCTGTGAAAGATTGAACATGTCGTAGGCTTTGGCTTGGCTTTCGACCATGAAGGACTCGAGGGTCTCGAGGCGCTGTTTTAGCGGAGCCAGCTGCATTTCAGTCAGGTTCTCCAAAGCCAGACTTTGCTTGAAAGACGCGTAGCTGAAGCCCGTGTCTGTCTTCTGCTGTATGACACGGAGATCGCGGAGGATGCGCTGCGCAACGTGAAGATAGAGAGGGAGGTTGCCGCCAGTGGTGACAGCCATCAAGTCAAGCATCCGCTTAGTGTTGAGATCCGACTCATTGAGACGTAGTTCTTCAACCTTGATATTGGGAAACCTCTTGTAAAGTCGCTGGGGGTCGGGTCTAGTTGGCACGTTGCGACAGAAATGTGGAAGTGAAGACGCAGCCACTCACCTGCATGGTCCGGATATTGGTCGGCGGGCAGAGGACCCGTACCTTGATATTTGAGTTCGACGATAACCAAGCGGCTTCGCACGGCGAGCCGCCCGAATCAGAGATGAAAGTATCGTAGTGGAAGACGAGACCCGTCAAAGGACGCGGCAGCAGGTTGGCCTCGCATGGCGCAAGCGCATTCTCGAGCAGACAAGACAGAGTATGGCTCTTGCCAGACCCCTGACTGCCACAAATGAAGAAGCTGGATGGCGCAGCAATATTCCAAAAGATGCGAGGGTCGGCGGTCTTGCCATCCGCGACGCTAGTGAGATTCCCAGCCAGCAGGCCGAACTGACTGAAAGGCCGGTCCTTGCTGAACTCGGCCAGTGAAAGCGCATACTTGCGAACGGATTCCGTAAATATGGGCGTTGACTTGATCTCGTTGAGCTCGTCCAGCTCGGGACGGCGCTGGAGGAGGCCAAGATGAGTCCCGAGGTCTGTATCGTCTTCCTCACCACAAGACTCAGACCCGGCACTTGTCTCGTCTGAGATAATCTCTTGTCTGCAACCACTTCCTGCAGTATGAAATGCAACTTTGCGCTGTTCCGACGCAGAGGCGGCGGAGAGTGATGCAATTTCATCTCCGCCCCTCTCCTCTTTGCGCTCGCCTCCGCGAACCTTAAGGTTCGCCATGCTGTTGGGGAGGTCGGCCATTGACTGAGACCTGCTGCCTGAATCCGAGGAACCACTGCTACTGGCGTCGCTGGGATACTGGCAGCTGGCGAAGTTGGAAGCTGGAAGAGCAGACGAGAGTTCTTTGGAGTTGGCGATCGGGCACTTGATAACGGTCCCGTCAGACCCTCCAGCAGTGAAGGTGAAAGAAGAAGAAGGAACGTGGAAGCCGACCCCGCTCAGGGACGGCGACAAGTCCGCGGGCTTGGAAATGAAAGCCTGGTTGCTGTGCGTGAAGAGAGAGGCCCCCTTGTGCACTCTCCTGCCGGAATCGAAGCTGGGTTTCGGCCCCATCTTAAGACATGAAGCTGGGCGCAGCTTCTGTACTTGATTGTTGCTCTCGCGGGTACGACTAAGACGGAGGAAGTCTCGCAGACCAATCAACAAACGAACGGAGTGGCTCAACAAGGAACGGAACGTAAGGTAATGGAAGATAACAGAAAATGGACGTCGGAACCCGAGCAAACGAAACTTGAAAGACTGGACTCAAAGAGAGGTGCCAGGTAAGAGAGTGACCGGCAAACGCTGCATGAGGCCCAGAGATGGAGTCCCGACTGCTGGAGGTCGGTTGGTTTGAATGAGGTGGAGCAGCCTTGGTGGTTTAGGTGCTTTCAAGTTGTGTGTTGAACTGAGCTGGAGGAAGTCGGCAGGTGAAAAATTCCTCCCTGACTTACCCGATTGGGACAAGCTGTGGAGCGACTTACACGACTGCTAGGGATTTGATATCTGGCAGCTGATCTACGGGTGCTTTCGGCAGCTCCCTCCGCACGGGAGATGCACGCAAAATCACATGCTGGCAACCGAATATGGTGACCTCCAAGACTACCGACATCCCAGTGAAATTCGATGTTGGATGTAATGTGATCGGAGATAGCGAAAAGCCTGAGTCGTGAGAATGGAGCTTGATAGGCACTTCCTGGTTCTGGTGCGGAAGATGAAAAGACACGATCCATGCTTCTTTCGTCGAAGGCCAGTGCTTTTGTCCAGAGGTAGGCGGGGATGGCAGCCTCCCCTCCATCACCAAACGGCAACTGAGTCGGATGTTGCTCACATGGATGTCTTTTCTGCACGCGTCTCGATCTTGATGCGCCGGCGAGCTCACTCCATCTCCCCACTCCGCGACTCCACCCAATTGCTCTGGGCCAACTGCCTGACAAGGGCAGTGAGGACCAAGCTTCCGATTGGCAGGGGAGCTTTCTGTAACGGCGCGGCGGGAATCGTGTTTGCGCCAAGCCTTTCTCCATGAATCTTTATCATTGGAGCTGGGCTCCGCTGGGGAGATTGCGGAGGAAACCGACAAAAGAAGCTCAATCACCGGCTCCTCGTTTGTCTGCTTTCTTTTTTGAGCAGTTGAGGTTGTGGACGGCAAGCATACTTTGCAACGTCCCCGCCCTCCGTGGGGGTTGAATTAATCTTGACCTCTCAACCTAAAAGCTCATCAAGCCAGTGTCAATTCGAGGACCGCGCCGCTGGGCTCCCCGTCATGGGGGACCTCAGGTCTATGCTGCGAGCCAAAATCACACGGCGGCAGTCTGGCACGACCCTCCCGACCACGAAGTCCGCCAGTGACAACAACAATAACAACAACGACAGCTCCAGGCCTGGGACCGCGGTGGACAGCAGCACCGGCGTCAAGGATGCTGTCGCCGCCACCGCCACAGACGTTCCTCCGCATGGGGATGGCAGCCACACCAGACATGCTAAGAGGTTGTCCGGCGCGCAGTGGGCGGAAAAGCTGAAACACGGCACGAAACACCTTCCGGCAGGAATGGCCGCCGACAGTAGCGATGCAAACAGCGGAAACAATGGCCCCGCGGACCAGTCCCAAAGTGCCGCGACCGACCAGAACGAAAGCGGTGGCAAAAATGCCACTAAGGTTAATGTTAGCAGTTTCCTGCCACCTCCGTCGCCTAGTCCCGGTAACAGCAATGGGCACAGCCTGAACAGCCCGGGCAATGATCGCCCTGCCTCCAAAACCAAAACCTGTCCTGGCGATTCCAGCCAGCAACAACCGGCGCTGCCGCCGACCGGCCCCTCGGCAGACGAAGTTGTCGCCAAACGCGGAGTCTCCACCGACGCTGACCGAAGAGTCCATCTAAGCGACCCGCCCCTGCCTAGTCCTCCGTCCACCCGCCAAGGAGACACGGTGGACCCGACGTCAAATCCTCAATTGCGCCCGCCGAACACATCGAACTCGTCTTCCCGTCCGTCCGCGCCGCCGAGACGGCAGAGCCTTCTGCCGAGTCGACAGACCACGCTCATCCGGACCCTGCTCAGCGCCGAGCAGGCCGATGACCCGGACCAGAGCGGCTCGGAGCAACTGCTGCCCATCAGCGCAAACATGGTGACGCGCAAGCTCTGGGTCAAACGTCCGGGCGCTTCGGCGACACTCGTGACCATCAGCGAAGAGGACCTAGTCGACGATGTGCGGGAGGCGATCCTGCGCAAATACGCCAATTCCCTCGGCCGCCAATACGATGCCCCAGACTTGACGCTGCGCATAGTGCCCCGCGAAGGGCAAAGACAGGAGCGGGTGTTGGGGCCTGAGGAGCCAATGACGCGCACTCTGGATGCGTATTTCCCTGGCGGGCAGACGGTAGACGAGGCGCTGCTCATCGACGTGCCGCACCGCCGCACCCCACGAGCCTCTCCGAGGAACGGGCCGCCGCACGCCCAGCACCTCACGTCGGTCAGCTACGACGATATCCGGCCCCTCGAGGTGAGCACCGACTACTTTGGACCCGGCGCCATCGCCCACATTCCCGTCACCATTGCCGGCTCGAGTGGTACGACGCATGCCATTTCGGTCTTGAACACAGGGCAAGTGCCTCAGATTCCCTCCCCGGGAGGGGCCTCGAGAGCACGGCAGCACCGGGAAAGGTCCGATCGGCCGCGGCTAGGGAGGCAGCACACCTCCTCTCCTACGATACTCAACGTTGTCGGTGCTGGGGGCCACCCGGCCACCATTGCTGTTGCCGCAAGCCATGGTACGCACCACGCGCCCTCGAATCCCCGTCCAAGGACTCATTCCAATGCTTCATCAGAACAGACCAGCGCGGGACAGCCCGTACCGCCCGCTCCGCCGTTGCCGACACCTCCTACCCAGGAATTGGCGCCGGTCACGATCCAGCGAGTCGCAACACCGCCGCCCAGGGCAGCCTCGCCCCGTCCACCTCCAGCGACACGGCCGAAGAAGAAGAAGACGGTCGACCCTCCTGCGCTGCCGGCGGGCATGCTCAACGGCGGCGTACCTCCAATTAACGTCCTGATTGTTGAAGACAACATCATTAATCTCCGTCTCTTAGAAGCGTTCGTCAAGCGGCTCAAGGTGCGCTGGCAGACGGCCATGAACGGCCGGGAAGCTGTCAACAAGTGGCGCGGGGGTGGTTTTCACCTGGTACTGATGGATATACAACTACCCGTCATGAGTGGCCTCGAGGCGACACGCGAGATCCGCCGACTTGAGCGTCTCAACTCGATCGGGGCATTCTCGACTACAATTACCAATGCGGGCGAGCCAGACGAGTCCAAGGCTGAGATGCCCGAGGAGGATAAGCTCCAGAACAGGGAGATGTTCAAGAGCCCTGTTATTATTGTTGCCCTCACAGCGAGCTCGCTGCAGAGTGATCGCCACGAGGCGTTGACTGCGGGGTGTAATGACTTTCTGACCAAGGTACGTCCATTCAGTCCTTTTCACCATTCCTTGTAAGCGTCTTGCTAATCATCTGCCTCCAGCCTGTTACCTACGTCTGGCTTGAACGAAAAGTCATGGAATGGGGCTGCATGCAGGCGCTGATCGACTTTGACGGCTGGCGCAAATGGAAGGCCTACTCCCAAAAGCCGGACGGCGAGGACAATGCGCCCAAGAAAAGCAAGGCCAAGAAGTACCGGGGCGCGATAACTACAGCCCCAAATAGTTCTTCCTCTGATGGCCAGTGAACATGCCGCGTCGTGTGGCACATACCATCATCTACCTTAGTAGGATCGAAGACTTCCAGAGCACATCTCGACCACCATGTGTCAACCGGATGGACAGTTTCGCAATACATCCACCTTCTTATTGGTCTTTTCACCCATGGGGCCCGCTTGCGAGGCCCTTAGATCTACAATGTCCTAGCGCTCTTGCCTAGAAAGAGTCGAGAGGCTGTGTTTCGCCGGTCGTTGGACAAGCACTTGAGAGCTGTGGAGGAGTCTTGCTGAGTCACCTCTGGAGGTCTAATGAGAAAGAATATACAGATGGGGCAGAAGAGCACGCATCGGGCGGCTGATGCCAAGATTGTACGGGGCTATGTTAGATAAGTAGAAGCATTTGGGCTGCTGGTTGATTTGAAGGAGCAATCCATGTTCTACTGGCTGGTCCTTTTACAGACGGGTTGAGACGGAGTTGAAACGGTAGTCAAAGGATATCGAAATATTAAGCTTGTCCTCAAAGTGAGGCTGTAATCTCGGACACAAAACATCCCCCGCTTATTATCAGCGACTTCTCGGGAAATCACTCGACCTGACCCCATTACAGCTCGAGAGCTTTAGGAGAACCGCATTCAACCCTAACCCCCATTGTGACTGCTAGAGCAAGTCCATTGGTCGCTTTCTCTTTGCGGGTCCAAGCCGCTGTTTGTACTAACTATCGCCCGAGAAAATTCCAAATCCAATCTCGAGCTTCACTTCCTCATCAACACCACATCCGACGTTCACCACAGCCATGCCACCCCGGATACGCGGCAGCGGCAGCCAGCCGCTGCTGCTGCTCAGTTCTCTCGAGTCAGCGCCCTCATCATCCCTACCACCATCGGCCGCACTAGCAGCCCCTCTACACAGGTCAACGGCGTCGCCGTCACCACAATGCAACCGGTCCTTCTCGACAACGCCAGCACGCCAGGTGACGCGCCTGCGACGTCTGTTCAAGGATTGGTGCGCCAACAACGCGCCGCTGTTCCGTTACCCGCAACCGGGCCAGACCAACTATGTCAGCCGCATTCTCAAGCAATCGGACTTCCACGAGGTATATCCTAACCAGCCCTTCCCCAACAACCCGGCCTTCCGCAGCGAGCCGGTGCTGTCAGAGACTGCGAGGGAGACGATCTGGAGGGCGGTCATGGTTGAGGGCCTGCCCCTCAAGGCTGTGTCGGCTGAATACAAGGTAGATGTGCGTCGGGTGGCCGCGGTGGTGAGGATGAAGGAGATTGAGAAGAAGTGGGAGCGTGAGGTGAGCTACTCAGTTTTGAGTTTAATTCCTTTCTTCGTGCAGTGACACTTCTATGATGAATTGCAACAAAAATTCGATTAGTCTTGAAGACATAACCGTGGTTAGAAAATGCTCGATGTCTGAGGAAGCCATCCGATACCGCCGCTTCTGCTGAACCGCCAGACATAGCCAATCCGACTGACACACCTTGACAGGGCAAGCCCATGGCCATCCCCTACGCGAAAGCGATCATGGGCATGCTCCCGCGCGCGAATCTCACCGAGCGCGAGCGGCGCGAAGGGCGTCCGTTCGAGCCCATCAACGACATCCACGTACACAGTTACACAATGCAACAACTCTTCGTTCCGACATCGGAATCGAGAGAGTTCACCCGCGCCGACGCGGCCAAGGCTTTCGGCGACCACATCCTGCCGCCCGACGAAAAGATGCGCATTCCCGAGTTGGTGGAGATGGAGCGGAAGATCTCCCAGGGCCTGCCGCCACCCCAGGCGCGCGCCGAATTCGTTGAGGAGACCAAGAAGAGCGAGCAAGAGCTCGCGGCGAAGATGCGGGCCAGGCTGCAGGCTGCTGAGGACAGGCGCGTGCGCGTGGATTCTGGCCGGTTCGAGTTCAGGTTCGAGAAGATCAATGCCGAGGAGGTCGGGCCGACCGGTCGGGCGAGAAGAGCCGTGGGCTGGCGGTATGGCGTGCCGCTTATGGATCGCAAGAGAGGCGAGATCAAGATCCCCACCAGCGTGGAGTGAGCTGCGAGCAGTGGTGTGGATGGCTTGGTTGTGAACCAAGGCAGGGCCCGAGCCCGTGTATGATTTGTTATTACTAGTCTAGCAGCCGTCTAGAAAGAGGCGCTAGAGAGCGGCCTCGCCATATACAGCACTCTATCTTTTGTATTATAGCAAACGCGAAGTCCAACTAGAGATGCGGTTCGCTCTTCAGCCCGGCAAGGTTTCTCCAGTCCAGGGGTTCCTCGCCTTCGGCCAAGTCGACAATCAGGTTCTTCCGAATCTGCTCTACGCTCACCCGCGACACGCCGAGATGGTCCACGACGTAGCTCTCGACGGAGCCGTACTTCTCGCGAATCAACTTGAGAGTGAGCAGCATATTCTCCTTTCTGTTACTCCGTACGGGCGGAGGGTTCTCACAGTTAGCAAAGAAAACGGGAGAAACACACGCACATGGACCGGCACAAGGGACGAGACGAGGACAGGAAGACTTACTGCGCCCCAACCATGCGCTCAGCCCGCTCCCGCTCCCCAAACAGCGCCGCGCCCGGCGCAATCAGCTGCTGCACAATCCGTTCCTTGCGCGGCGCCAGCCCGGCATCGGTCAGGCTGTACTCTGTCGCGATGGCTTCGTCCTCTAGGCCGCAGAGGGCGAGGATGAGCGCGATGACGACGCCGGTTCCTTTATTGTTTCATCCTTCGTTAACATTATCAACATTCAATGCTTTTCAGCGGGGCAAGAGGGTGGGATTTCGTTTGAAGACGGGGTTGTGGTTGGGAAATGGAATGTCCCCGACGAGACAGATGGACTCGGGGAAGGGGCGGAAGTGATGCACAAAAAAGAGAGAGGGCCGGTAGGGGAAGCATTCGCCTCTCCTCGGCGGGAGGTTCAAAGTCAACAGGATACTTACTGTCCTTGCCTGCGGTGCAATGCACCAAGACCGGGGAAGGAGGCGTTGCCGAGGCGAGATGCTCCAGGACGGTGCGGAACGGCGCGTATGGGTGGTCCGGCTCGGCGGCGGTGGCAAGAATGGCGGCGTAAGCCTTCAGGAAACCCTGTCCGCTCCGAAAGGTCAGGCACAAGTTGGGTTGACAGACAGGAGAAATGAGAGAATAACAGATGAGAGGCCTCATCGTGGCACAGAAGCCAGCCGAACGCCGCTCTTCGGGCGTTGAGAGATGAGGCGTGTTACACAGCGGCGGTCAGCCTTTGCGGCATTTGATCGTGTGTGGTTGCGCTGTGCATGCGCTTCACACTCTCTAGGGGGCGTTGAGGGCGTTCCAGATCGGCGACGGATGGATGTGGCGCCTAACCAGCAGAGCTACCGAAAAATACAAGTGGGAGAGACGGGAGTGTGTGTGTAACTGGAAAACGGGGAACATGACATGTGAGTGATCAACTGACCTGGGGCCCATCGCTGTAATTTCGGAACCTCAGGGCTAACGCTTCCGGGCTGTAGTCCTTCTCCAAGAAGACGGGCACGAAGACGTGGGTGGCGCCCTCCCAGAGCTCCCTCGGTGACTGCTCGCCGCTTTTTGCAAGCTCAACCACGGACCGCAGGTCGAAGACGTGGGTGATGCCGAATCGCTGGAGAGTGTCTGTTCCTTCACCGCCAAGTTCGGTCAGGTCGGCAGAGCGGAAGAGCACGCCGCGCCTGACAGCCTTGCGCGGTTGGCTTCCGATGGCATAACCCCCTGCATCGCGCAGGTTGGCAAGACCAGGCGCGTGGATGAATGGAGGTGACGGAAGCATGGTGCTAGTGGTGGTTGTGGTGGTTGTGGTGTGGCCGTCAGCCCAATCTGACTCGGGAGCCGCCATTGGAACTGTCCACGTCTGTTTCAGGACTGCGGAGGTGTACGTTGGCTGGCGGCTTTCCAAGATTCACCGTCGGCCACACAGCCCGAACACCAGCGATCGGTTGCTGCGTTTGGGAAACACCTAACTACCGTTCGCCCCACATTGTAAGCCACCGGGTGCAGGGATATGAGATTTGAGACCCACCTTGAATCATTGAGCCAATAAGAAACCGAATTTTGAGCCTCAATGTCAGAACGTCCGCAAGTCACGCAGCATTTTGCACATGCGAGTCAGAGTCACGACCTACCACAGCCGAAACCGGTTCGCTTCTCACTTAGAAACCTGGAAGCAACCCAAATTGCGGTAAGCGGAGATTGATAGTACCCAAGGCATGGTAGTTGAAGAGTTTTCTTGTTCTTTGATGCCTTGCCAACTCAGTCTTTGCACGCCGCAGCCTTACTTACCGACTCAGCCTCCCTGACCGAGCAACCTCCTTGGAATAAATGCGGAAAGGTTCACACAGGCGAGCACGTGTTCACCGTACCGCCTTTGATCCATACGGGAGGAGATCTTGGACTGCATGCTTGGGTCAGGCACGAATGGGCGTCTTGCTTACAGTACCTAGGTACCCTTTTGGTAACCAAATGTTGCTGAGCCCCTGGGGTTGTGTGACATCAGCGAGCGGTTCTTGTCAGCAAAAATGTCGAAATTTCATCATTCCCAGTTTCTATTCGCCAATCTGAACTCCCGGGAATATGGACAGCGTTCCGCCCATGCGGTCTGCGAGACATGCTGTCAGTGCCGCCCGCTGCGGCAACTTGCAGCAACTGGGCACTGGTATACGGCATATCTGTGTCAAAATCTGAGTTGCATGTAAGCCTCGCCACTGCTACTTCCATTTGGTGTCAAGTTTCACTTCTCCTTTGACTTGTCATGCGGGTGGCTTCGCCGCCAAGCAGCTTCGCCCAACATTCAGGATCTGAGCCTTAGATGGGCTGTAACCGCTAGAGTTTGGATATCCAGTCTTGGAGATTTCAATTCCTCTGGAGTGTCGTTGCCTGTGAAATGGCCGTGGCAAAGCTTCGTTGCACCCAAGGCACTCTACATGGTAGGAAGTGTCACCGGTCATACTTCCAGAAGTTCCCTTGCTCAGATGCCTAGTTCCTGGATCAGATGCATTCAACTCTATCTAGAAACCTGTACCATCCAAAACAACAACAGCCAGGGCCCACATAAGCAAGGGCCCAGGGAGAATTTTCCATGTACCACCCAATGACGTGTCCTAGACGCCTTTATCCAAGGACCCAGGAACTTGCAGGGTGACACACAATCTCGCATGCAGGAACCTAATAGAAGTGGGACGCCTGCATCCCGAACAAGAATCATACCGAGCTAAGCAGGAAGGTCCAAAACTTTCTACCAGTTTCCCGTCTAATGACCCGCTAGATAACAAAACCGCCCACCTCGGTCAGCTATTGCAGACCTAAACCACAAGTCTCGTCGACCATCCATATCCAAGAAGATAGTGGGCGGCGGAGTGCGGCCTCCCTGCCGGGGTCGACATGCCGTATAGCGCGGATGATGTTCTTGACGAATCTCCTGGCAGGCCCCCGGCTCGCACGGCCCCCTGTTAGAGTGCTGGGGGGTTTAAGAGCTCGGGGGCGGGTTGGGCTCGGCTGTCTTCTTGACCGTTTCGATCCTGCAGGTGCAGTAGGGGCTTTTCGGGTTGTATGCATGCTGGCAGCTGACGTTGATGCACTGGACGACCTGGAACGAGTTCCACCCGCCGCAGCAGCAGCAAACCCAGTACGTCACGGTCTGATAGTGCTTGCAGGCCTAGAGTGAGCAATGGAAGCAAGACCGGGGTGGCTACCTGGTGAAGACGTACCGCCATATTGATCGTTCCGGGGTTTATATACTAGTCGTCTAGAGTCAGGAATTGCAAGAGGCCGATGAATTGACTGCTGTCGACTCCACAGCTATGGTCCTCCTTTCGCTTGGGATCACCACCGATGGGAGCTGAAGTACGGAAGTCGTGCTCAGAGCCATATTCATGGCCGATCTTATACTCAGTTATGAAGAGGTCGAACGGGTCTGCGCCAGGCTGCTGGGGTCGAAACAGTGAAGCGTCCCGTTTTCGGTGTGAAAGTACACCGGCAAGGTTCCCGGGCCAATCGTGACATCGAGGGCGTATCCGAACAGTTTTCCATGGGGGTTGCCCGTCGGCGGTGCCAGAGGAGCTCTTGAAGTGATGTATTTGCAAATTTCCTCCTGTCCAATCCGAACGTTGAAAGCTAGGTTCGACAACGGTGTCAGGCCGACCTTCCGTAAGGCCCAAGGACCTGCGATCCCCGTATCTCGGTGAGCTGGGGAGGCCTTGTGTTCTTGAATGGACGAGAAGTCTCCGTTCCAAGGCGCGCAAATCGGACCTTGATCGGTGCGTGACGATGGCTTTCTCTCTGAGTTCCGGTAAGGCTGGACATTGTTCATGTGAACGGTTTTGTGGAAACTAATAGCTCGTCCGTCGTGTTGAGATAGTCTGGGCGGGAATTCCATGTTCGCCCTGTCCTAACTAGCACTGCCCCTTAGATTGGTAAACAAATGGGGCGCCCGAGGTCTGTAATTGTGCGCTTTTCCCTTTGATCCTGCCACAAACACTGTTAGTTTGCGACACTAAGGAGCATTAGGACACAAAACATACAGGTGGAAAATACAGGTAAAGCCTAATGTTAGTGATTTAGGAGAGCCGCGCTGAACAAGCTGATCGGGGTTTCCCTTACCACGCTCTTCCTGCTCAGCCCGATTTCGAGGGTTTCAATTTCCCTCCCTGGAAGCTGCCCAGGCGGCCTGCGCCGTAGGTGAACCTCGAGGCTGGTTACATTCATCGAGGAAGCAAGAGACCGGTGACCGCACGACTGGTTTGTCAGAGCCAGTGGCTCCAATATCGGGAAGACGCCAAGTCATGACTCTCAGAGAGCTCGGGCAACTCCGATATCAATCAATTTGAGTCTTCGAGCGGCGACATGGTTGATTGGTCTGTATACGAGGATTCCGGGACGGTGTTGCATCGTACGCTTTGTCCTGAAGACCGCAAAATTCGCTGCTTTTCCTTGATGGGACGCGAACGAGGGCGCATAGTGTGGCAGAGGATATCGCGCCCCACCTCTCAAGGCTTCCGGACTCATCACTGAGATCATTGTAACTTCGAGGTTGCGACAGGATTTGGCTGCCAAGCTCAGAAACCTCCCATTGCAAGAGGAGACAGAATGAGGGAGGACGACACCGCTCTTTTATCCCACGAGCATTCGGATTATCGGACACAGAGGAGCGGCTGAACATAGAGCCTCCTCACTATACGCATGCATTCGGAGCAAGTTGTTGCCCAGTCTGTCTGTGCCTCGTGCTTTCAGCTCCGTCTCTCGCGGTGATGGTCTCACGAGGTAAGGACGGGAGAATTCACCAAGACAGCCAGGGTCACACCATGTTTCTGACGGGATTGACATTTACAACATCATGGGCTAAGCCAGCGATATGCTCGACCTTGCGGCTCTGTTGCGGGTCAGCCATTGAGAATCAGCCCGACAAAATCAGAGTTCACGCCGAGTTCCATAGCCCGGGCGGCTCGGTCAAATACAGCACCTGCCCCAGCCAGAAGATAGACATGTTGTCCAGGTTATCACACAGCATTATACAATCCAGGCCGTGTGACTGTCCAGAGAACCAAAATCGGCGTAGATGGCCGGGCGCTTGAATTGTCCAGTTGACGAGGCTGCGGCATTGGAAATTCGGTGTAGCATGCTTCCCTAATCGAGTCATTCGGCATATCAAGTGGGTACTGGAACCGTTTCCCTTTGACCCTGATTCGCGGACTCAGCCGCAGCACCTCCAAAAACCAATATGGCTTGGTGTCATGCGGACTAGTGATTGAAGGTATGCTCAAGAATGCAGTGAGATGGAAAAGCAGCGGGTACAAAATTGGCCGCTGTTGAGGCGGGGCTGATAAGGAAAGAAGAAAGGAGAAGAAAGGAAGAGCAGGCAGTCCAATGCGATGGAGGGCTCGCTCTCTGTATGTAGCGTAACTTCTACGAGAAGAATAGAGCTCGGTGATGTTGAATTTGACTTCGCGCTGGGGTTGAAAGTTTGGGTTAGAGCCCCACCTGTCAAGCCGGAAACTAGGCCATACCGGGCATCGGCTCCATCGAAAGAGCTTAACCGCAGTGAACTGTAGTACAGTAAATTTGCCAGTCGGATGAGCGCGACTCTATCCCTGACCATTGTCCAAAGCATTGTATATACCCGTATTTCGATGCGTCCCATATAAAGTCACAAAGGTGGCATAAGTGCCGGACGCGGGCGCGGTGCGGTCAACCTACTACCTCATTCACAGTGCAGTGGGCGGCTTGTTATGGCTGACCAGGGCGGTGGGTGGCTCCAGGACTGCCAAATACGGTTAGATATGTCACCTAAATTGATCCCTCAATTCAGATGGTGAAATTCCTCGTAACGCTAAAGCACCTACGTCATTGGCAAACAGTTAGCTGAACGCCGTGGCACACTGGGAACTGTTTCAACTCCCGGCCTGCTTGATACATAAGGTATTTAGGTATTCCAACAATGAAACAGCATATACGTGGCCCATTCATAGGCCCCAATCCATAGTCCGCTTCTACCTTAAGAGTGTGATTCCAACCAGGCTGCGGCAGCGCCGGGCTGTTCAACTGGTGACTTCTGGGCGGGTTGGTCAGCCAAGATGTACTTGTAATAGACCATGCGTTGTATTCTACAAGGCGAGGATGGAGGCGAGCAGTACGTAGGCGAGGCTCAGAGGCGCTGCAAATACTACTCAATTCTGCTAATCGAAAGCTGAGGAAAGGAAGGAGAAGATGCGCGCCTGCGCCGCAAGAAAGGCAAGTGGGTGCACGGGCCACCCACGGGCTGACCAACCCAATAGGCGTCCTTGCCCCATCAGTCCCAGTACGGTAGGTCGGGTTGAACCCTAACCCTGCATACCTTTCCTCACAATATTGTGGTAAGTATTATTAACTAACGTTAGTTATAAATCTTTTAGTTTCACTGAACTATTACTGTGACGGCCCGGCTCAGTGGTCCGTGATCCGGCACGGTTCTCGGATCCAGGACCCACTTTTGGCCGTCACATGCATCTAATCAAGGCTAAACTAGCCCTCAAAAGCCCTGCCCACCAGAGCTGTCGCATCGACTCCTCTTTTCTTCTGTACAGTTGATTGTCTTCAGTTCAATAGATCTACTAGCCGAAGGCCTCGCCCTTTGCATGCAGTAACTAGCCGTAACATAAAACCCCGGTGGAGGTGTAGTTGGAATCATACTCTAATAAGTACTGTATCCGCAGGTAAATCTGTCGACCTCGCTCCCCAACTGACGACGGACTTGGTCTCCGTTGCCGATCCCGATTTCTTGGCGCAAGCTTGCCAAATCACCGATTTTTTTACTTTTCCCGCGCCTACACGGCCGCCACAGACTTCTAAACCACCATCCATCACATTCGATTTATTCCGCAGAGAAAGCGCAAGTCAGAACGGCGGCCGACACTGACCACTGATTGCTTACACCCTGACCGGCCTCCCATCCTCCAATGATGGCGCTCGGTGGCACGTCCCGGGGTTACCTGTTCTTTACCATCCTCCATTTCTTCCAGTTCGCTCTTGCGATCACGGTATGTGCCCTTTACGGCATAAACCTTGACCGTGCTCGGAGGGCTGGAGCACACGCCGATGGGAGATGGGTAAGTGTCAACCGGGTGTCATGATTCCATTTTCCCTCCAGCTGACAGGAAGCAGGTTTACGCGGTGGTGGTGGGTGGCCTCTCCGCCTTGACGGCCATCCTCTACTGCATCCCCTTCATCCTCCGGTTTGCGCTGGTTTGGGCATGGAACTTGATACTTTTCATCCTCTGGATCGCCCTCTTTGGTGTCTTCGGCCGCGTATGTGATACCTACCTGCCCCTGCCCCTCTCATTTTCCTACGGAGCTGACCATTCAATGATACAGTTGTACATCCATGTGGACGCCAGAGGAAACGGCGATATTCAGCGTATGAAGAACGCCGTTTGGATCCTCCTCACCAGTGCCATTCTGTGGCTTGTCGGGGTCCTGGCGCATTTCATCTACTGGTGGGGCCACAGGGAGCGCCGATCTCGCTTCACGAGTCGCGCAAAGGTCTAAGGTAACTGTCCGTTGTGATGGTTGCTGGATGTCGGCGAAGAGCTATCAGGGGCGTCTATTTCCTTGCCGAAACTACTGGAGTTAGTACGTGGACCTCGAACGGCCCAGACAGGATCTGACACGACGGCTGGGTTATGGGAGGTGACGCTCGTTGGCCAACATGTCTATAATGCGTAGTGTTAATACCACATGGTCTGAGGAACAGACCGGAAAGGAGGGCGCGAGCTTTAACCAACTCGGAAATATAACCTTACTATTCATACTGAACTTCTAACCAAGAGGGTATTGCACCAACATCTCCAGGCATCTCCCACCAAGTCTGCCCCGTGAAGAAGAGAGCCAAAATGTGATTGAATTGTGGGCTGGTAGGTTGGTGGTTAGGTTCAAGTTCTGAGAACCGAGTTGGTGCCCTTCCTTCACCAGGCAGCTGCGTGGGGCCGTGCCGGCGAGCCCTCCCCCGCCGGCCGTGTGGGGCATCAAGCCATAGTGCGAATCCACAAACGCGGGGTAACTTAAATCTACGGATCCGTACATGTCTGTATGTCTCCTTGGATGCCAGCAGGGTAACGCAGGCTGCCGTCTTGCAAGCCCACAGTATCGCCACTCCGTATCCGAAGCCGCCCTCTGAGACAAGTCAGCCAAGAGGCTCGCCTGTCGTGTGAGGTCTAACGACGATCTTGGCCCTCCTTGAGATGCGGGACCAAGTCTCTAGGTGGACACTACACGGGCAAGAATAGCGGGGTATGTGTAAGAAAGCCAACGAAAATGTACTGCGCAAGTATGCCCTTTTGGGGACAGAACGACATGTCATAAATCCCATGAAGCACAAACATGCCGAGATATTGAATTATCGTAGGTGCCAGGATAGAATGAGCGGCCAGCTAGTAAGTTCCATGGTATAGCTCGTTTCATTTCCGTTTGGTCGGGAGATTGCGCCGGTTGGCCGTAGTCCTACCTTGGCTTGAGGACAGATGTTCAACGAATCTGTTTGACGAATCGTTCTGTGATGCACGTCCGCTGCTGTCCTGCTGCAGGGACCCGCAATCCCTCGAAGCGCTTGATTTCGACCGTCAGGACGTATCATTTCGGTGAATAGGCCAGCTAGTCCCTGTTGTGTTTCCACGCCTATGGTGCTTGATTATCCCCCCCACGATGACTGATTGGTGGCCTATAGGATACCTCCTAATCTACCTACCGAGCAATACCGCAGGGCATGCGTTCGGGTCGATGGTGAGCCGAGCAGTAGCAGGAAGGAGACTGGAGACACCAGATCTCTGTTTGTGCTAAAAAAAAAAAAAAATGATATCAGCGATTGTGTGTCGACCGCGGGATTGGAAAACATGGTTAAACCAGATACCTGAGAAGCAACAAAGCAACGGGTATATTATTCTTGAACCGTCCTTCTCTGGTAGAGAGGCGTTCTTTGCAGTTGGCCCACCTCACGATACCAGGGCAAGCCTGGTCTGTATGTAGGATGCCGCAGGACCCTGCTTGAGACCGTCGAGCCGTGTTTTAAGGCCGGCTTCCTTACCTCCTTTTCCTGCGGACGGCACTGTGGCACCCTCCTCGCTGGAATGCCATTACAAACATTGGCCCGCCAAGCTGTTCTGCAGCAGCGTGGCTGCATGCGACGCTGGGCTCCCAGACGAACAAGGTGGAGCGGATCTGTCTTGGGAATTCGTGGTTCGCTGCGACCAGAAGTGTGCCGTGGTCGTACGAGACTCGCGTCGATCAGCAATCAAGAGAAACCTGAAGGGAGCCGACAACGCGATTGCCGCGCCGGTTGAGAAACACCAAAATTCTGCATCCCACCTTCCCGACGTACCTTTGCAGTGCACGTCCTCCACCATCACCACTACACTACCATGTCATTAATGCGACGGCTACAAGCATTGAACGGCAACTTCTTTATCGATCCAATCCTGAGGTGTGGTCATGTGGGCCCATCTCGGGCTTTCGGCACTCACCCGTTTGTTGACATGGAACCCAGAAAACGTTCGTCATGCGGTATCGACGAGCTGTCGCCTCCCATTCACAGTTCAGTGTGCTGTCGGAATTTACAGAAGCAATCGCGAACCGGACCGCACACCTCGTTCCCGCAACAGATGCGGCCAGGCGATCGCCCTCCAGAGTCTGCTGGGACCCTTGGTGTTCCAGCAGAGCCCGCGGGCAGTGCAGGGTTGCTTGACGAGGGAAGCAGAAGCTTTGCGGTGTGGTGTGGGTACGGAGTGGGCCCCTCATGATCCTGGCGCAAGGGAGCGATCCGATCATCCGCTCCAGGCAACTGGCCTGCCAGGGTTCTCCTACTGTTAAGAGTGGAATATGAACGCACACAAATGCCCTGGGCGGTTGCAGCTTTGGAGATTTTCCCATTTCCACACTTCCATTGCAGCTTCCCGCCATGCACTCAACGAGCGGGCCCCACACGACCAAGCATTCCCGCCAGCACCAGGCTGAACCCTCCCGCCCAACATCCGCGGACCCTTGAGACCTCCGATCATCCTTCTTTTCCGACTCTAGTCATTATCCTTGCAACGTCCCTGCTGCTGATGGCGCGGCCTCCCCTCGATCTGTCGTAGGACCTGTCAGCAAACACGTACGAATGGTCGTGGCAGCTGGTCAGGAGGCCCGCTGACTCGGATGAAGCATCACCGAGACCGACCGCCCATCCGTTTGTTATCAGCGACGCCCAGCTTCTCTGCCCGGCCCTTGCTCCTATCATCCAGTTTCTTCGAAACCGTCACTGGACAATTCAGATACGGAGTCGGGTAAGTGAACGAGAACAAGACAGGCATAAACTCGAAAGAACAGAGTTCGCTTTATCAAAATCGTCCTAAAGCCGAGTATCCCAAGCCCAAAGACACAGCAGAGTCCCCTCGGCCTTCCGGCTTCTCTGTTGAAAGCGCGCCAGAGAGAGCACGCCAGCGCCAAATAGCAGAGGGTTTGTCATCCGAAATACGACCCATGACCGCCCAAGTCGGTATGTAAAGCCCAAGCTGTTGTCCAAGTGCACATTCAGTTCTCCCGACTTGCCGTTGCAGTCGCCAGCAGTTCTGGCGGGCCTGACTCAGCTCATCTCTACTCTGTTTTCCAAAATATGTTCTATGATGTTTCTCGCCCCGGAGCCAGAACTCGTTGACTGATACAACCAGGATCCAGCTAGCGTCACGACACCAGTCCGTTTGGCAGATTGTTGATGCACCGTTGTTCCCGAAGATGGATATCCGTAAACCACGTGGGAGATCACCGTTGCTCGCACCGAGGCGGTTTATGCACCGTCGGGCGGACTCCAGCTCATCCAATGCCTCCCTTGGGTCCAGCGACTTTGAGGAACCCTTCGCCTTCTCTCCTATCAACACACCTTCAGAGGAGAATCCTCCCTCCCGAACCTCGAATCCACGGTATACAATGGATTCCTCAGCTCCTCGCAGGCGCTTTCCTGGCAAAGGTACGCCCCGCTAGAGTCTCTTATCTCATTGCTATCCTCCATCTATGGATCGACGGATTGCTTTGTTAGAGTGATCCAACCGGTCCTGTTATTGCCATGGGAACTCTTCGTGGCTGCCCAGTTGGACAGTGCATTCTGCGTGGGATCCGGGTAATTCTTTTAGGGCTGCAGCGGGGAAGCGGGAACCCCCATGGGCGCTCCACGGCTCCAGTCAAATCCTGCAAGAGGGCCATGGGTGCAGTGGGGACCCACATGCCACCGCTTGGTCCCCGCGGTCTCGGGCACTGCGTCATCGTTGCCGTGGGGCTATAGAGGCTACTTGGGACACTTAGGTTCTCTTCAGGTTGATCAGGTTGGCATTCAGATGCTGATGCGCTTTTCACTCCAGGAGTCGAAGATCACCCGCGAGACCCCCAGAACGAATCAGCAGTTGCGAATGATCTTGCATTGAGTCCAAGCAGTAAAAGCAGGCCGATTGCCATCCAGTTGCCCAAGGGCCGAAGGGCTGACCCGACCTTGACATCCACGTTCACCCCACCGGCGCCCCTATCAGCGAGAGGCGATATTCCTGGGTATGTAACATATCCCGTCCACCTTATTGCTTGCCTACGCCGAGTTCGTGTAAGCGTCCCGATCGCTGACTTGGACTCCCTGTGTTGACAGAGGCTATTTCCCTCTTCATGAGGACCCTGAGTCTCGCGTTCGAATTCCCCACCCCTTTCAGTTCGACGTCGATATGGCTCGGCGAAGCTCCCTGCAACGAGCCGCCGAGCTTGGCGGGTCCGACACCGGTGCTCGCTCGCTGGAGCCTCGGAATGCGCCCCGAACCTCACAATACCCCGGGATGAAACCGACCAGTGCATCCGCTTCCCCTTACACGCCAATCTCTTCATACATCCCCAGCGGTCTTCACGACGACGTAGTTCTTCCTATGGGAAAGTATTACCCAACCAACTGGGAGAAACGCCATGGGAAGAAATCGCAATTCCGAGCGCCGACGACGGCAAAGCCTGTTGCTCCGGTAGTCACAAGACCTGAGCCTCAGGTCCCGAAATCGCATGGCGAGCATGGACATACCCGGCCCGGCATCGACGTTAAACGGCGCTTGCAACAATACCAAAGAGATATGGTGGCGCAAGCCGCGATGGCCGCCAGTGCTGTGTTAGCCAACAGCGCATCGACGACAAGTTCAGAGCGCGCTTCGTGCCGTGGTGGAGGAACTCTGCCGACAGCCCCCCAGTTCGCAGCAGCCTTTCTCAAAGCGCACAAGCCACTTTCGCCGAGATTACGTCCCGTTGGGAGCCCTGGACGCCCAATCACTCCAATGTCATTGGAAGCTGATTCGTACTTGGCTCTCGGCTCGTCTGCAACTGGCATGGATGCCCAGCTCCAGACCATCGAAGCCGGAGATGCCGTGCGGCCCGGCGAGAAGAAACGACAGCGAAAGAAATCTCACTCCTCGCCCATCGGGGTGAGTGTTGTATCAGTTTGAATTATTCTCTCTCCGATTCTCCCATCGTTTATACATCGCGGCACCGGCAACGGCTCTTTTGTTTGCCTACCAAAGTATGATACCCACATTTAGACCAAGAACAGGGTTTTGGCACACGTACAGTTCGGGTTCGGCGCTCTGTTTGTACGGTAGATATCTGGAAAGAGTGGATTTATCACGGTTCAGGAGCAACGGTGATATTAAAACACCTTTCCATTAATGATTACACTATTGCCGTGGTGAATATGACACTTCACCCACTGCAAAACCCGTATCGTCAGGACACTTAACAAAGGGAATCCAAAAACCATCAGATAATCAGATAATCGAAGCACTCCCAGACCATCCAACGCCAGCCCTCCTCCTCCTCAAATCCCCCCTGTTGTATCCGTTTTGTCTGAGTTCAAAAAAAGGAGAAGAGAAAGAAGAAAGAAGAAAAGAAATTAATGTAACCATGGCAGCAACATGTTCAGCCATTACTAGTGTAGGTTGCAATCTGGTCACCATCGCCATCAAACTGGTTTACAATAGTTCGCTGGGAAGGTGCCGGTGACCCCGCCCAGTTCTCCTACCCTGTCCAACAATGTCAGCCATTTCTTCCTAATCGGATGTCTCGGGAGCAATTCGGGAGCAAAAGCGCTGTCTCAGGAGCACAATGGCTCCGGAGACAGCCGGATAGGGCAATAAACAGCACGAATTTGACGTACCACCTGCCAGGGACATGTCAGCCAACTTTCGAGTCTAGTTCCCCAGGAACTGAGAAGTCTCCAGAATGGGGAGGAGAGTTGATGGGGTGTGAAAAGGAGTTACTTACCAGTCCTGATCGGTGCCGGTCTTTCGAACAACTTTTATCCTGTCGCCCTCCTGGAAGGAGAGGTCTCCTTGCCCCTCGCCGGTGAATGCATACCGCGCAACTACCCACTCGTCTGGTGTGGTCGTTGGCGCTCGTTTCGGCGGAGGCGGTGGGGGCTTCTTCTTCTTTGCCGCCAAGGTGTTGGCAGCGATGTGGGAGGCGGTCGACGCGGGACCCGGCTTGTTGAAGTAGTCCCGTTGTTGCTCTGATGTCACGCTCAGTGACGTGCCGTTGGATCGGTTCACCGCGCCGCCGCCCAGGATCGTGGCAGCGGTAAAGTCTGTTGCGTTCGAGTAATCCGGTCTCTTGTAAGGCGGTGCCGAGGGTGTGTTGTCTTCTGTCGTTTGCGACGAAGTTCCCGACTGAATCCGTAGGGTTCGTGCTTGAACGCCGCTAACCAGGCTTGACGAGGCGCGACGGGCCCCGTTGTTTGGGGCAGGGATTGGTTGCTGTGCCGCCTTGCCGCGAGCTATGAAGCTGATGGACTCGACCTTGCTTCGGGCGGGATCAAATGCCCCATTCCATGCGGCGACCACATCTTGCATTGGGGGTGGCGGCGACGGAAACCCGAATTCCTCGCAGTAGCCATGCAATGTAGTATAGTACAGTCCCAGCAGCCTGTTCTGAATCAAAATGATATTGGCGACCAGAGGCCTCATCAGACTGAACGACGCGGTGATGATGGGTGGCAAAGTCTGACGAAGATGTTCATCAGCAGTGCTGAACTCCTGCCTCACTGTCAGTCTTCAAATCGCAACGAAGGTCAAGGGGCCGCTTGGCTTT
The DNA here is from genome assembly GCA_033296875.1 of Achaetomium macrosporum. Taxonomy (NCBI): domain Eukaryota; kingdom Fungi; phylum Ascomycota; class Sordariomycetes; order Sordariales; family Chaetomiaceae; genus Achaetomium; species Achaetomium macrosporum. The sequence goes on from MU860062.1 coordinate 47,468, forward strand.
TCTCACATCTGCCGCCCTTGACATTTCGGTTTCGGCTTTCGCCAGAGCTGCGTCCTCTTTGGCGGTCCGGCATGGCTTCCTTTGGAGCTTCAACACTTTCTCCTGTGCCATTTCGTAGTCCAGTCTCTTGTTCTCCCGCTTCTTGATGGTCTTGCGAATGGGAGCAATGGCGTCTCGGGCATCGGAAGCGGGCTGCATAATGTGGCCCTCAATCAGATTTATCTCTTCCATCAACTCTACCTTCAGCTCGCTGTACGCCTCCTTCAACCTGAATGTGCGCTCCAGTTGAAGTTGGGGTGCAGCAGTGCCCTGGTGCCGATCGGAGGCGCCGACAATAGGGTCATAGAGGCCTTCATACTCGGAGACAACCTGCAATTGGGAAGTAACAAGACTAGCCCATGAATCCCTCCACATTTTCGCATTGTCAATGATCTAGATGCGTCCCCGGTCAGCGATGTTCTGGTGAAGCTGCGTCAGGTCCAGGCTCCTAGAGTACCTTGGCTAGGACATTGTCCGCGTCCTCGTAGTCGTTCAGAAGAGCAGAAACTTTGGCATTGTCTCCGGGACCTTTGTTCCGGAGCTTGCCGAGCTGTCTCTGCATTGACTGCATACTGAACGGTGGCGAAGAGGGGAAGGATTTGACCGTGAAGTATATTGATTGCTTTGAGAGGGGTGGAGAGAGGAACACGGCAGTGAGACCGATGGAGAGATAAGAGAATACAGAGTTGGGGGATGGTTAAAGGTGCAGCTCGGAACGGATTTCAATTAAGGAATAGGCATGCTCATCCCCAAAGCTTTCAAATTGATGATGCGGAATGAGAAACGAAAACAACAACGGGCAGGCAAAGGAGGCAAGAAATACACCCAATCAGCACGTCTTATTAACCTCATCCCATCTTCAGAGGCACAGCCTCAGGCATTCGCACCTTGCATACACCCGTTGCGGGTGCGTTTGGACTTCGGAGTGTGACGTGAGCTCCCCACAGCTGCCAGTGGAAGCTCTCCATTGGTGGTTTCGGTATAGTATGTACACAATGAGGGGTGCTGCAACGCCATAGCACAAGCCCAATCGGTGGCGGTTTCGAAGCTACCCAGGAGTGACGGACGGACACGCTCAGATATGCGGAACCGCAGATGACGATGAAACGAAACAATGCGATGTTGTTGGTTACATCTTTGGCGGGGTTCATGAAGCCTGCCCAATCGGGTTAGTGTGCATTGCTGTGGGGTGGCGTTGCTGAGGAGGTGGCGCACGAATCATGTGACAGCGCGTCGGGTACCCTGACAACGCGCCTTCCTCGGCTGGCGCACCGCGCCACAGCCATTTGCTCCATCTCAGAACTCATTCGCCGACTCAAGACAACAGGACGACCTCAGCTAATCAAAGTAGGAAGAGTGCCGCGTCTTTTGGGCTCATCAAACCGGAATGATGCGGTGACGAAAAGATACCGGCCCGTAAAACATGCCGTTGTCGTCCACGATAGCCGGGAGGCCGGCCTCTGTGGGGGTAAAGGAGCCCAGCGCTGCCGCCCGCAGCGCTCCGGTCCTGGAATTCGTGTGCCTGTTCACCCACGACCTCCGGAGGAAGCAGAAGAGATGGGAAGATGGCCGCCTCAAATACCACACCTTCAACAAGCGCGTTATGGTCTACGATGAGCGCGGCAATTTCGTCGGAGACATGCACTGGCAGCGCGACTGGGAATTCGATGAAGGCGAGGAAGTCCAGCTGGAGCGCGGGGGTGTTATTGTTCAGGTCGTAGAGTGCGTGGGACGTCAGGAACAGGACCTGTCGGAACTATTGGACAAGAGAGTCAAGGAAAAGGAACAGCGTCAGACGCGAGCAGCAGTGCGTCCATCTCCGGCTGGGACTCGGGTATCCGATCATTTTCAGACTCGGCACCGGCCGCTAAACCAGGTCCTTGGGACGCCAACCGGCCACCACGGACGTGCTGTGGTCCCAACTGAGTCGCCGTTCGAGCTGCGCCAAAAGGCTAGTGAGACAACCGACAACCGCACCGATTCTAGGGCCGTAAAGAGGAGAAAATGTGACACCACACCACCGAGCAAGCTGGGTTATGCTCAAAGCTTGTTTGGTGCGACGCTATCCTTGTCCGCAGTGCCCATGGTCTCGGCTTCGCACCGGCGGCCAACCGGTCCAGCATATCGAGGGCAGCCGGAGACGTCACCGCAAGAAGAGTCCATGCCAGATGTCGAAGCTGTGGGCGGAAACCGAGTGGTATGTGATGGTGTGGGCTTACAAGCGGATTCCTCTGGGACCAGAACCGTTGTCACTCCGTCAAGGACTACTCTGGAAACTGCTCGGCGAGTGAAGCTTGGAAACGGGAAGTCAACCAAACCTGCTGCAAAGCCCGTTGCTAGTGAACGTCCAAAAGCAGCATTGCCGGTCCCTCAGGTTGGCATACAACGCGTAACGGGTACCAGCGATGGCCGGCCACGCTCCTCCAGCAATAATCAGTCTCAGGCTGGTGCTGTCGGACAGGTGATAGCCTCCAGAGGTTCTGAAAAGAAGACGGGTACGCGAACCACGAACGATATTGAGGCAATTCGAGTTCGAGTCGAGGAGAACCCTTGCGTGACTGATAACCTAGACCTGAGTACGTCGCTTTCACAGGCGATAGTCCTGGATGACGGCTTGAACCGAAAACCAAGCGGCGCTCCGGACAACACCGCGAATTCGCGGCATATAGCCCCAACCGCGGTAGGGCAGAGGCCGCCGAGACTTCATGATTTGTTAAGCGTGGCGACGAAGAGCATGGAAACTCGTAAAGCCATGGACGACCAGTGCAACGATGAAAGGACGGAGTTGCGACTTAAGCCCCGGCAGAAACGTGGTCTTCTGCTGCTTTCTGAGAAGAGAACCAAGACCGACCACTCCAATCGACGGATCCCGCTCGCTGAGGAAGAAAGCCCCCCTCCGGTATCTCCATGGGCGCCAACAAATGCCATAGCTCCAGAGTTTGATCTTCCATCCGGTGCAGAGCCTGCCAACAATGCGACGGCAGTGCATGAAAATGACCTGTTTGCATCTTCATCATACGCACCTGGGAAACTCACGTCAGAGCCAAATTCGCTATCCATCATGCGTGACGGTAGTTGGCCAGTCGCCATCGAAGATAAAAATGGCGGTGAAAGAGTGCTTCTGATGCCGATTGATGCAGCCGCGGATAGAAGCGAGTGTGGAAGCACAGCAGTGGTGAAATACAGAGGGCTGGGACCTACGATTGATGACGCGGAGATCAAGACCGATAGCATCCTGGACCTGGGGGCTTCGCATCGACGCAAGAGAGTCAGACAGAGGGGCAAAGATTCTGCGCAAGCTGACCAAAAGTCGGGCGAGCCAGCAAGTCCACATATGCGAAGAGGCTTGAGGAGTCTTGCTGAAGAAGCGAGTAAATCGAAACCCGCCCGTCAAGCCCGCAACACCAAAAAGCCAGATGATCAGGGCTCAAACCTTCCAAGCAGAAAGGTACCGGAAGCAGGATTGGAGGACAGCGGCAACGAAGAGCAACCTGAGGCTCGGGTTGGTCCACGCCTCGCAAGACTCGGCAGGAAAAGTGTGAAGAGCAGGGAGGTCATTGGGTTTGTGCCTTCCAGCCCGCCCGTCCCGAATCCTGTGAACCCAATGCGACCACTATCGAGCGTCAGCGGTTCCCAGATTGCGGCTGATACGGTGGCGGCCATCTGCGTTTCCGAGTCCGGAGGCAAGGGTTCGCCAGTTCCGGAGAAGAAACGACCTCTCGTGGAAAATCCTCAAAACTCCCTGGTCCCGACAGCATCAACGCGGGACCCTCTGCTCGTCCTCCAGCGGCACAACTCGCTACGTCAGGATAAGGCTGGCGAAAGGATGCTCGACGAATCGAGCGAAGAAACAGGCTTTTTTCCGGCACAACAATCCGATGACCCTTCTGACACTTCCAAGCGACACGACCTCGTTCCCTGCGAATCCGGTCTCTTGACTCTGGGAAGTGGCACGAATAAAGAGACAATCCTATCGATATCCGCCCCTGACTCGCAGAGCATCGCCGGACTCGAAAAGGAAAGAGACGCAACCATGAACAGGCCGGGTGGTGAAAACCCGGAGAGACAGCTTGTGATGGGCATTACAGCCTCGCCGTCACAGTTGGACAACACGTCCATTCTGCTAGTGAGCGGTACGCGCGGAGTCGAAGCAGACTCTTGTGTAACCGAAGGCGCCGGCAAGCCGTTTCCGGAAGCTCCACCAAGCGAGCCTGCTCGAGCCAGGCTCGCGAACCCAGCCACCCGAGGCCGGAAGGCTGCATTGAAGTCGGACGCGGCGGGCCAAGTACCTCAATCCATCTTACCGACGGAGCCCGTCCCTGCTCCCATCCGTATGCGACCAGCTGCAATGCCACAGCCGGATCCTGCCGCCAACGAACGCCCGAAAAGGAAGATGGCGTTCCCCGGCTTTGTCTCGGCCAGAGGTGGGGGGCCCTGGAGCAGGGAGGCGCACGATTTGTTGGAGAGTGGCCGTCCCGGTTGAAATTTTGAGGCTTATGAGTATACCATTCGTGCTGCCAGCTTATCTCGGAGCAGATGCAAGATCATCAAGCCACAGGCAATTGCACCATCGGGTTCCTATTCTAGAAGTCTAAAATTGCTCAACTTGCATCTGTGAGCCTGTATGAGGCGAAGTTTAGAACCGCACTCACTTGAATAGAGAACAGCGGATTGCTCGCGGAGTTAGCGTGCCAAAAGACGTACGCCTTCTTTCAGCCCCCCTATTCCCCCCTTCCGTGTGTCGGCCAACGGGATGTATCCGGCCCGATGTAGCTCGCCTGCAGCTCCTGGTACTCAGCCAGATCGGCGGTATTTTTGCTTGACAGTCAGTGCATTCAGAGCCAACACCAGGCGGAGAATGGCCATGCGGGCATTGATGCGGATGCCGGCGTGCCCTGTCGGCGAGTCCGGGGAAGGTGCAGTGGGAGTTTCGGTCTGTTGTGTGGTCGCCGTTGTCTCCAACTTATGACTCAACTCCAAGCAGAGAACCCTAGCTACCTAGGGGTGTTGTTTCTACTAGTAATAGAGTACATGACTACGACACCTGCCTTGCTTGGTCCCGGACCGTTCGTTGGGTAGCTACGCAGCATCCAGGTGTTCGCAGTCATACAAGACTCTCCAATAGGAACCAGGCCTATTTCGAGCGCTTCCATTCTTAGCCCAACCTCAAGACTTTTGTACTACGGCGGGCTTTTTGTTAGATTGGAGATTGCTGTCCGCCCAGAATGCTATCTCAGCTTTCTCCAGGTAAATCTCGAAAATCATGATCGGAGGACTTTGAGGCAGAAGCGCCAATGCCCCAATCGACTCCTGATCCAAGGTGAGCTCCCTGCGCCAATCCCGAAGACCATGGCTAAGAGGGGAGGTAAGTGCAGTCCCAGAACGAGAAGGCAGGGCAATACCGAGGCTGTGGGCTCACAGGGCTGGTCCACCGTTCTCACGGACGCCCTTGATGACGTGCCGAGCGTGCAGAATAACGGTCCCAGTAAGTGATGGAGCGTGGAGCCGTAGGGCTGGAAAGTTGACGTACTACCCCTGGACCATTTTCCATGTGAGAATGGCCACGATGGGGAAGCGAAATCGGGCTGGTATGGATTGGCTTGATGCTCCGGCACAGTCTAAGATGGGAAACGTATCACTTGTGGCTGAGCTAATGCTGTCGGGCTCTCAAAACGGCCGGGCAATTTTGGGCAGCATTTGCTCGAACTCGTGGGGAGCCCAATTGATCACACGAGCCCCTCCTGTTCATCGCCCTTACCCCGCCATCCGTTATCTCCAATCGTCCCGTTGAACTGCGCGGGGCAGCTTTGAACGGAATGTCTTCATTGCCCTCCGTCACCCCAATGCCCAACTGTTGTCCGCGAACTGCTTGGTTGCCTTTCTCCCCGACCGAACCTTCAAAGAGGAAACTTTTGTCCAAATTTTCACATGATCAGGGTCACACGCTGATGTGTCAATGCTCCCGACGATGGGACAGGGGAGCGGGAGCCTTAGGCCGAATGTATACACTGGGTGGCCTCCCGAGACGCAACTCCAGCCAAGGTTATTCCTCCTCGATCTCGACACCCACACTACAACCGAGACATCTATCTGAGAATCATGTACCACTGCTTACCGCTTTTTCTTTTTGTGCACGCCTGTCGGGGCATTTTCGTCATTCTCTCTTGAGGACCTCGCCGCAACCCGTCCGTTAGGACGCAGTGCAGAGTCTCCTTCTGGCGTATTAGAGAGGCGTGTACGCCTTCTGATCTGCCTTGCCTGGGGTCCGGTCCGCTGGCTGCAGACTCATTTATTTTGAACACTCTCTGCCCCGAACCACGTTAGACTCCCACAGTTTTTCTCTTTACATATATCATACTTGCCCAGCGTCTCTATTCTCCTCTGCTCTCTGGAACTATATCTTCTCGTTCTTTCTGCCGTTTTATCTCCTTGTCATTGTCTGTCTAGCTCTCACAGCCTTGCGCCCTACGGCGTCCCGCGGGTTCCTGCCCACAAGGCTCGCCCGTCCGAGGACAGGATGCCCAGGCCTTCAAGACACAACTTCGACTCACGCCACGAATCCGCTCGTACCATGGCATCTCAGACATCGAACCAGAGAGATGCCCTCGGGCGTCCCGTGCCGACTCCTGAGACGCAGGATCTGTACAACAAAATGCGCGAAGAGGAGGAAAAGCTGACTCGGGAGTCCTTACAGCAGGTGCCAGAAGGCGCTCCCGACTTGCTCCAGCTCCCCTCACAGTCCGCAGCAAGAGCTTCATCCCCGTCACGGTCCCAGGGCAGCACTGCTCCCTCCATATCCCAGGCCCTGAGTGGGATGCGCCTTGACCGGGACCGGTCGCCGGTAAAGAAGGCGGCACCTGGCCGCCACGGGCCGCTGCCAAAGCCGAAGCAACTGAGAGCCGCTTTGATGCGTAAGCTGAGGGCCTGTGACGACTGTAAGAAGCGCAGAGTGAAAGTGAGCTGACCAGAGTCAAACCCCCGTTCATGCCTACCCTCTTTGGCTGACTCCTGCCCAGTGTGACCACCTCGACTTGTGCCTCTTCGAAGCCGCATACCAAGCCACCAAGCCGGCCGTAGCTCAACCGCTCGATCCTCCTTACCAGAGCTCTCATGCCACCCTATATCAGCCGCGCTTGGGTGACCCAAACGACCTTCGCGGGGTCGGCGAAAGCCCAGGCGTCACAAGTTATCGAGCTCCGCTTATACAAGAGCCTATAACTCAGGGCGGGAGGAATGAAGCTCTCTTGGATTACGACCCGTTATCAGAGCATGCCCAGCATCAATATCTCGCAGTTCGACCACACTTAGCATCAACCTTAGGCAGTTTCGGAGGATACCAGCCCGCGCTTGTCGACTCGAGTCCACAGCACCCACTTGCCATCGCGCCTCAGAACGTATTTATAGCTCAGTACGAAGCTGATACCGCCCCCCAGAGCATGCCCTCGGCCATCTCCATGCCAATTGGCAGACAAGCACCGTCCAATGGGCAATGGGACTGCTCCTGGGGAAGTGATGAATGCGACTCTTCGGTGTCAAGCGGTGGGCTGTCGTCCTGCCGCCAACGCTGCATGACATTGGAAGCGTTGAAAATGCATTTTGAGTCGTCCCATGCGCCCTTCCAACGAGACTGGTCCATGTGGCGATGCACCCATTGCGGATATGATGATGGGGAACCAACTGGGCTTTGCCCCCAATGCTTCAACCCATATTGGCAGCGGTGGCACTGGGCCTATGTGAGCGTCCCATCGGGACCAACCTCAAGACGTCTCGGTCGTGTTACCGGCCAAGATGGATCGCCGTCAAATCGATCCTCGTGGACCAACCAGTCGGCTTACTTCTCTAATCCTGGCGGAGGCCATAGCAGCTCCTATACCTTTCCGTCCTGGGCTTGTGGGTATGGAAACGGTTCGGGCCAACCATCTTGCACCGCACAAGCGACTGCCGCGTGGCGTGATTCAGAGCAGCGTGGGACTTGCTGTGAGAAGTCCTCTCTCGCAGTTTGCCGCTCCGCCAGCCCTCTCTGCGAGGATGCTCGGTGTTCTCTGAATAGTGACGCCACGAGGACTGCCTTGATTAGACATGCCTGCCCCGCGTTGGTGGTTCTCGCAGTCTTTCTTATTGTGATCATCGACGACTGGCTGTCCGCAGGTGCCTTCGGTGGCGGGTTCAAGCAGATGCTTGCCGAACTCGCTTCTGACATCGTTCCCAACCCCGGAATTCGGACCCCGGAGGTCTCGATCGCGTGCATTGCAACTGGGTTGGTTGCCTCATGGTTGCTTCGACATGTCATGTCTCGTCTGAACCCGCATGATGAAGCGGAGGTATGTCTCGACACCTTGCTTTCCCTCCTAGATGGGGCGCTGACCGACACCTAGGGGCGTGAGCGCTGTTTTATACGCGATGTTTTCATCATTCCAGCTGCTTATCGAAATCAGTCTGTTCGGGCCGCTGCTGATTAGCGGATCGGACGCATCCTGAGCGACAGAATACATATACCAAACGGCAGTATAAGGCGAATACAGGCGCCGGCGACATTTTTGATACTTTATTCCGCTTCTTGGGTTCCCTAGATCATTGCTTCGCACCACTTCTTGCTTTATGACCCCTCAAATTTGTTCCTGGTGGGGTTGGCTAGTCAACAATGTGTTCTCTTATCGAGTCCTGATTGTAATTTGGGAGTTTGGAGTTTGAGGGCTACGTTCCTGCAGAAGTACCTCGGTTGGTGGAGCTTTCGTGTCGTGCCATCCTCGGGAGGAGTTCGGCAAGCAGCTGGCGAAAGATATGCACGATGAAAGGACGTTTGGGCGCATGATGGAATGCTTTGAGATAAGGTCAAAACGGTCCAGGGTATGGGACGGACGGGAACAATGGCCTGTCTTATAGAGTAGACTGACGAGCGAACTCTCACGAGGCCTCAGCGGCTTGAGCAATCAACACACTTGCTTTCGTGACTACTCCCGGTGTCTCATACTTGACAACCATGGATTTGCCTAACACGATGCAGACAGTGAAATCGAGGCGGCTTCTGCAGTCGTTCTGATGAGTCTCGCTGCACTGCCACAACTGAACACTGCCTGCCAATGCAGGTGCAGTTGCAGCCAACCCTGTCTTCCCAGGAAGGATGAATGTGCTCAACACAACTCAGTCGCTGCGAACTTGGAGTGAAGGAGTCATTGGGGACACTTCATCGCCAATCGGCACATGATAATGCCTTGTTGAGTCGCGCGATACAGTCTGAGACCAGGAAGGATGCATCTTTGAATCACGAAGCTGTATGTATCATACCGTACATACTCCATTTGTAGGTAGCAATTGAGGGGGTGGGATCACAGAAAGCTCGGAACGTCTTGACTCTGTCTCTCAGAGCTGGATCTGGATGACGCTGTTTGAACTTTGCAGATCGCGCTAACTTGATGTTAACGTTAACATGCCCCACCGCTCAACCCGAGTCCAAGAACGCACCTCAGTTTGTCAACTCGTGAACCGCGTTTCTGCAGGACCCTTCAGATGTGGTTTTGTGGTTACCCGCGACTCAAGGCTGCCAGCAGAGAGGTCAATTAGAATTGAACCGAGCGGTGTGCATATTGTGTAGTGTACCCAGTCTCCACTCTGACTCTTCCCTGCACGGAACTCTTAACAGATTGCATCGGAAAACTGAAAGTTTGGAAGGACGAGGCCCCCGCATCCAACTCAATTGAACACAGAGCGCACAGCGCGCAGTAAGACTGGACCGGTGCCGACAACCACCTTCCTGATAGGTCAGCGAAATTGTCTTTTTGACTCATTCCACCCCTGGCCAATTGGAGCCGTCATCATTCAGGTGCGCTTCTGCTCCTGTCAGACTGGAGGTTTCGTCCGTCCGATGGACAGTGGGGCCGCTGCCCGCAGGAAAGCGCTCGCCGTGCTCTGCAGCTTTTCCGTTGCGGCTCTGGGGTAGCTGGTACGGAGGAGGGAGAGATATTCTGTAGCCCTGAGAGAAACTGTGGATGGATGAGATTGGAGAAACCACGTCTTGCTCCGAGATTTCAGGTTTTCGATCGTTATAGAACGATGAACTTTCAATGGTTCTCTGTCAATTCGCAATTTGCACTGCATTTGCCTTCATGAGAGGATTGGCCCAGCGGTCGAAAACTGGCAGTTGCGCAGAGAATTGAGCGGCTTCAGGTACCCGTCCCGCCGGCGGGTCGGAACGCGCTATCCCTAATTCGGCTCGCCGAAGGGCTGGGGGAGACGACTGACGCTGCGCCTTGAATGGCTTGCCTGGTTCCAGCAGCTCGATCCGTGAAGACGGAAGTGAAATATCGGCCTGACTCCTCGGGACGCGTTTCTGTCCTTTCTTCCTCTTTCTTCCTCCATCTGAACTTTGTCAGTGCAATTACCCAAACTGGTATCAGCCCGTTTTTGGCGCAATTCCGTTGGGCAGTACCTCAACAGAGAGAGACCTTCGCTTCGAAGACCACCTCCTGTGCCTGCCTCAACTCACCCCGGCGCCTCTCCCTCTGACAGACTCGGCCAGATCCGAGCTGCAAAGAGAGCTAGCCAATTGCTCCCACCAAATCAAGCAATCGTGCTTCGTAAGCGGTATCGCTTCACCTTGGATCACCCGAGAACCGCCATACCGTTCCCGGCAGTTTTGCTCGAGCCGAGACTGGTGAAGTCTCCCGCCAACTTCGCCATATCCAACATCGATCCATTTTCGGCTCCGTGCTATAATACCCCTGACGCAACAGCCCCAATGGCCGCCGGAATGGCCCGACACGGCTCCGTCGGTGCCTTTAGCGGGTTCTCCGTGTGCCAGCCGGCACTCGGCGCTGCCCTTCAGTGGCTCCCCGCTATTGGCACCCCCGAACTCGACCACATGATCAACACTTTCCTCCCCGGCCCCGCTTCCATCCAAGACAAGCGAGCGCACATCGCAATGGACTTCTTTGAGTACTCCCGACAGACGGGAGAGAACTTCAAGTTCTACCCCGTTCCCTCGGCGTCTTTCACCCCGGTAACTGCGTCCCCGGCTACCTCCGTCTACGATTCGGGCTACGCATCGAGCTTCAACCACTCTCCGGTCCTGTCTGACAATGGCTCCTGGACTCAGTCCCCTGCTCCGTTTGCACCGGCGGCGTCGGACGCCAGGGCAAAGTCCCGCTCTTCTGGAACGAAGAAGTCCAGCACTTCCAGCTCACGGCAAGGGACGGTGGATTTCTCCAACCATCCCGGCATGCGCATCCTGACCAAGGATGGGCGGGACGTCACAAACTCGGCTTCCCGTGGCTGCAAGACTAAGGAGCAGCGAGACCACGCCCACCTCATGCGGATCATCAAGGCCTGCGACTCGTGCCGGAGGAAGAAGGTCCGCTGCGACCCCAGCCACAGGAAGCGCAACGCCTCGCAAGCCTCTGCTTCGGTGGGCGAGCAGAAGCCCGCCAAGAGGCCAAAGAAGGTAGAAGAATCACCTCCAATAGCAGCGGCTGATGCCACCACCGACTTGCTTGCGGCACACGCCTTTGACGCCTCTGAGGCCACGCTTTCGTTCTCAGCGATTGATGCTGGCTTTTCCCAAGACTTTGACGACTTCTGGAACGATGTCGTCACATTCGACGAGCAGCAAGTCACAGCTGCTGCTGAACCCAGCTTCGACGACTTCGTTTTCGACTCATTTTCCGACCTACAGAACTTCTCACCAAGCTCCGGTTCTTCCTCGACTTCGCCGTCGCAAACCTTCACCCCCTTCACACCGGCACGTTCTGGCGCATCTCCCAACGTCGTTTCCGACTCTGTGTTTGATGCTCCAGGCGAGTTCTCAGTTGATGATCCGACCGTCCCATATCTCAATCCGGGTGTTGCCCATGGCACCAACTACGTCGACTTCAATCTCTATTCGCCGGGTCCTGAAGTCTTTGATGAAGACCCTGTTCTCCAGCTAAGGGACCTTGCCAGCCGACAGCAGTCTCCACAGTCGGAAGCCTTTGCCCTGGAGTATACCGTTCAGAACTCACCACGCACCGCGACGACGAACACCGTTGAGAATGTGTCCGGCTCTCAGATGACATCGACAGGCGAACCCTCTGGCGGCGAAAGCTTGATCGTTACTGCATCACCTGGTGACCTTGCCTGGTATTACGATCCAGGATCGAGCCTTGATGGGCTACAGCGCGACAACCGTCGGTCGCCAACCAAGAGGCGACAGAAGACCAATCACAACAGGCTTGTCGGAGAGGAGGGCGGTGCCCGTCGCTCGTCTACGGATGGGCAATCGACCAGTCACCTGAGATTACACGACGCCCATGGTTCGGACATCCCAGGGCCAGTCCAGTCTTCAGTCTCTCGGGCTTCTTCATCAGCCGCTCTCTGCGGATCTCCTTGCAGAGACACCGCCAGCACTGTGTTCGCCCGCGTGTCGCAGTCGTCAGTTAGTCCGAGCCCGTCGCCTCGACCCAGGAGGATAGACCCCGCACCCGTTCATGAATCACCCTCATCACCCGGCGGCTCAGCTGTCTCGACCAATACCACCCAACCTGGCTTCCTATCTTCGCCTGTCGATTACTCGCTGCCTACCGTCACGGCATCGTCACCGGCCCGCCATCGGTCGCGCAAGGCTGTTGGTGACGGCGTGACTGCGGTCGTTGCACGGTATGACCAGAGCTGTGTCAACAGTACTGTGTCAAGACAGCTTCCGGCCGGTTGCGAGGCTTGGTCGTCTCCCCACCGTGACAGGCAGCACGTTGTCCAGCAAGACAGCGTTGTTGCAGTCAATGCGGTTTTGGCGACCATACTGTCCTCAACCCTGCCGACGCGGCGTAACGTTGCTGTGGACGATGTGAAGATCAACCTCCACACATTGTTCTTCCAGCTTGCCGTGTTCGGTCTTGTCTCTCTCCTCTGTGCTTCTGCTGCCCTGCAGGCACACCTGGCAAGTCAAGTCAACCTCGTCAACATCCTTGCCATCGCATTCATATCTCTGGGCCGGTTCGCACCTTGGTGCTCCGGGTCGTCGAGCGCGACACAGGTCGCCTCGAAAACCTTGCCATCACCGACGTCATCTGGAATGATTGACAGTGTCAAGTCGAAGATCCAGGCCGTTGTCACCGAGAGCTCGAGGCAGCTCCGGTGTGCGGTATCTCAGCGGGCGAGGAACATTGTTCCAAGCCTTGTGCCGGTGCGAAGCTTGAGGTTCTAATATCTCAGTGCTTTGGCAAGTGTTTTGGTTTGTTTGTGATGCTTTGTTGTTAGCGAGTGCATTTTGACTATGATACCCCGGGTCGGATTTTGAGACATGTGGTCGTCCTCTTCTCTTCCTCGATTGTGTATATTATCTTCGGGCTGGCTCTTTCGCCGCCATGGGAGCATGGTTTGCGGTTATGGGATTGGGGGAGGACGAAGCTTGGTGGACTGTTGAGGACCTGATGCTGAGGGCGGAGCTCTTTCTTCCCTGCCATTGTTTTCCGAGCAAGGTAGTACTGGCTCAGCCCCTCGGGCTTGACAATTGAAGGTCCTTGCAGGCCATCGTAAATTTTATTTGACTCGTCCCTTTGCTGCGATTGTGATGGTGATAGGATGCCTAATATGCTCAAGGATGTAACAAAGCGGATTACGCGAGATCTGGTTGAACCTTGAACTTATCGGGGTTGGCTGAATCACCGTGATCCACTTTTCTTTTCCTTGCATGCAGTTCCGTCTCACGGCCCTCGTCTGTGTGCGATCTGTTCAGACGACACTCTTTAACTCTCCCTTACATGGCAGGGACAACTTCAGAGCTCGTCCCAAGATTCAGCATCACCTTCACCAGGTGTGACTGCTGAGGCGTTGCTCGCAGCTGCCAAACGCGAAGACCATGAGCACAAACCGCATCTCCTACTTAGACCATCTTTATTGCCACGCAGGTGACTCATGAAGCATTTCTTTATGGCAGTATGTGCTGTTCACCGGTTTTGAATATTCAGGTTCTTATTTCCAAGCAGCTGACCGGTTGTAACTGGGCTGGCGGTGGAGCATAATTCAGTTTGAAGGGTGTTGTGAAAAAGAAATGGCAGTCACGCTCCTCAAAGACCTCCTGGCCATTGGCCTCAAAACCACTGCATTTGTGCAGTCGCTCTTTCTGTTTCCTCTCAATGCTCTACTAAGAGCAGTGGATCGTTTCCCTCTCCCACGCAGGGCAAACCAACCACTTCTTCCTTGCTCAACATCTGGCTCTGCGTCCTCCTCCTCCTCGAAGCAAACTCATAACAACGACGTTGACGAGGTCGGCCGCCTCAGCGACAGCGATATGACGGTGACAACCGAGCCCCCAGGCCAGAACCCATCAGTCTCCAACATGGCTGCGACTCTTGCAAAGAATCCTTCCTCCGGGAAAGAAAATCACCCTCCTTCAAAACCCCCCCAGACCACCGACGACGCCCTGCTTGCCGACGGAATCTCGCGCTTGGAGATCAACCAACCCGGAACTACATCAAAGGAACCTCTGACCTCACTTAAGGATGCTGTCAACGGCGCTGGGAGCATCGCGCAGGATGGGACCGGCAGGCCAACGCTGCAGAATGGCACCTCGCCGCAGCAAACTGGCCCGGAGAACATTAGCAGCAGTACTGTGGGGGAAGTGACACGGGCGCTTCCGGTTCCGCTGAGGCATCCGGTCTCCCAGACTAATAAGCCGAAGGGAATGACGACGACGATGCAGCTAGACGGCGAGACGGTGCAGATCCGGGCCAAGGTCGAGACACCCGAGCAGGCAGCCGAGAGGGCCATGCACAGCCGGTTTATGAGGGAGGCTCTGGATATGGTAAGTCTCAGACATGCAAGCTTGCGCTCTCCGTACCTCAAGAAATACAACTCTCAGGCTTAGTATATAGGATCCCTCCTGAGTATGCTGCTTGGCTTGAAAGTCCTTCAACCGGCCTGCGCGCTGCTCCTACCCTTAACCCCAAGACAGCGTTCTGCGGTTGGACTCACAGCTAAACATCGCTACCCGTCGCCCAGCATCACGATGCATCGCTCAGCGACTTCGACCTTTGCTAACACTATCTTACGTACAGGCCAGACTCGCCCTCAGAACCAATGAGACCCCCGTCGGTTGCGTTCTCGTCTACAGGGAGCGGGTGATCGCGAAAGGCATGAACGCCACGAACGTCACCCGTAATGGAACGAGGCATGCTGAACTCATGGCTATTTCGGCACTCCTGTCCTATTCGCCTTCCTCTGACCTCGAGCCCTCGACAAATGGCACTCTTGCTAAAGGGGCCGCAGCCAAGCCGCCCCTTGGCGACAGGACCAACGAGTCGCAGCCCACGGAAACCAGCAGCTGGGGTGATGTGGATCCCAGCGACGGGCATCTCTATCCCTACGGCCAAAAGCTTCACCCTTCCCCTCGCGTGGACCCATCAGTCATCAGGGAGTGCACCCTCTACGTCACAGTCGAGCCGTGCGTTATGTGTGCCTCGCTGCTCCGACAACTCGGTATCAAGAAGGTCTATTTTGGGGCGGTCAACGACAAGTTCGGAGGTACCGGTGGCGTCTTCCGGATCCACAAGAATTCACCGTACTCGATGGCCTCGGCACCTCCGTCGCCCGCACCTCAGGAGGGCAGGGGCATCGCGAGGCCAGCTATAGAGCGCCGTCCAGCGTCGACGGATGTTGTCACAGAGGAGCAGGACACTATGCAAGAAGAGGCCGAGTCCAACACGGGCAATCTTGCTCCTCCCTTCGTTGCACCAGCCGACCTCCCCGGAGACGGCGGCAATATCGAGCGGGGTTTTGAAGCCGAAGGAGGCTGGGGCAGAGACGAGGCTGTGACTCTATTGCGGCAATTCTACGTTCAAGAGAACAACAGAGGTTAGTGTTGACGATATTTTTGTCTCTGACCTGCGTGGTTACTTACATGGTGGCAGCGCCTGTCCCAAGGAAGAAGGAAGGCAGGGCTGCTCGTCTTGCGGCGATGATGGAGCGCGACGGTCACGCGGGTGGCTCCATGGTTGACTCTGGAATCCGGCCGAAGTGCTCAGAGGGATCGCAGACAAGTGGATCCGACATTCAGGACTTTGCCGCTGAAGTTTCTATCGAGAATACCGCGGCTGAGGTTACTACTGAGATCTCCGCCGCTTAACTTGCGTTGAGCTCTTCATCGCGGCGGGACGCAGCGAGCCGGGCATCGGGACAGCGACTATTCCCAGACAGCTTTTCCTCCCATTCAGCACCTCACATCGTAGCCCGGCACGCTGCAGAAGGATGATATATTTAAGAGCCTCTGAGCGCATGACGGAAGGGATCTTGTCTTGCTCAGGCTGGCGGACACTCTTCATCCAAGTGGCGCCGGATGTTGGACCCCCTTTTCGAGCTGCAAGAAGATTGCGTCGGCCGCTCCCACGACAGAGGGCTATGCAATCGGTGCTGATCTTCCCGTTACAGTGGTCATCGCATCTTTGCCGTGCAGCGGGCGCGGATTAGGGGTGCTTGTATCAGTTTGAGTTTTTGCCATGTCGATCCATCATGTTTATTTACTCGCTGTATGCACTCCTATGGCCCGGGTCGCAGGTTGACGATTCACCCTATATGTACGGCATTTTGCCCTTACACGATAGAGCATATACCATTCATACATGCGCCCCGCGGCCCATGAGAAACTTAAAAAAGGGTACAGATCTCTGAAATTTGCGAGCCCCTCCCTCACTGTTCTCACTGTTGTTGCCGCGCTCTGAACCTGCCGTCCAACTCCGCAATAACCCCTTCACCCCAAACCTTCGCCCCCCCTTCCCTGCCCTTTCCAGCCTCCTCCGAGAAACTGACCCGTCCACCCCACCAGTCAAGCCAACTCTCTGCCCTTGCCCCTGCACCTGCCCGAAACAAGCCAGCACTGACATCAATCAGATCAGGCCGGAACCGGTCATGCCAGAAGACAGTCGCGCCGCATCGCGCGCAGAATTCCCGCATTCGCCCTGAGGAGGACTCGTATTGTCGCAGTGACACCCCGTCGGGCAGTTGGGCGAAATCCAGCAGCTGGTGCTCGGACTCGGGCGACGAGGAGATGAGGATATTCCGTCGCGGGACGAAGGCCCATGTCTGGATCTCGAATCCCGAGGTCAGACGGCAGCTTGGGCAGGCGCACGTTCCTGCTAGATACCTCACCCTCGTCGCATTCGATTTGGATTTGCCGTCGGCAGTCTCGTGAGTAGTAAGGGGTAAGGTGCCAGGGCGGAGGTACCACTTCTCGTGGGAAGGGTTGGATACCACGTCGGAGGGGGTGCTGATATATGGCAGGAGGAGGTCGGGGTAGGGCGAGTCCGGATTGACTAAGGGGTCCGAGGAGGGAGGCGTGATTTGGAGTGAGACGGATTTACACTCGCATGAAGCCGGGAGGATGTCGTTGCTGTACTGTGAAGGTGAGGTTGGTGAGGTTGGTGGGGTGCTGATGGGAGGTGAATTCGGGAGCCATAGTGCGAGGCCACCGTCTTTAGTGTCGTTAACGTGTAAATGGTGCCATTTCTCGGGTAGTTTGGAGTCCGGTGCATAGATGATGATTCCCGTGGCTACCTCCCATGACCATTCCTCAGGGGGCGCGGATGGAGAAGGCTGCCTAGCCCGGAAGACGTGGCATCCACATGTCGAGCAGAAGTATCGAGTCGATGCTGGCGAGGTGGAATAGCTCTCCAAGCCGACGACGGAGGGCGCAGGGTGGGATGAGATTGGGGCGTAAGAAACGCAGAGAAGGCCTGTCATGTGGCGGCAGGTTTCACAGTGGCAGAACGACACGCCGGAGAAGACGTCGTGGTTGGCTCGGGGCGCCAGTGTCTGCCGGGCAGCGCCACAGTGGCACGAGATGGTGACGGACTTGCGTGAAGCTTCCATGCTAAATGTATTTCTACTTGTTCGACCGTCGGATGCGGTTCAGGGAGACAAATCTTGGTCTAGTTCTTGCGAGCAGCACTTATACAGCCATTAACAAGTCGTGCAAGTGACCCTTGTCCGGTTTTACGGGCCGCCGCAGGCCGACGATCTGCCGATATACGGTTCGGCCTCCCGACCCAGGTTAACTGGACACCGCAGGCAGGCGCCTGCGTCCTGTGACCTGCCCAGTTGACAGACGCGGCTTCCTCAATGCATGGCCATTAATGACATTGGGGTTCGCGCCTTGATTAAGTCCAAGCACATCACCTTAGATAAGGTAAGTAAAGTACTGATCAGCTGCTCGATGACAACCTAACCTAATTGATCCAAACCCCTCCCGGATTGTTTACCCCGCTCCCATCAAAGGGCTCGTGTCCTTCCTTCTTTCAGATCAAAAACACCAGGCTCTGCCAGCACTATAGTAGTGCAGAATCGACTCAATTTCAGGACCAGTCGTCAGATTCGACAAGATTGCCCCCCTCTGCTAGGTCCAAAGTTGAGGCACCGCGCTTCTACAGGAGTGGGTGGTGTCAGGAGGTGAGGTTGGTGTTGTGGTTGCAATCGCCCGGCCTCATCAGGCCCAGGGAACCTTGACGGCCCATCGGCTGAGGTCACGAAGGACGGCGCCATGGGGCCTCCCCCTACAGCCACATTCCGTTTTGTCGTCTGAGAATTCTCACAAGGCAGCCCGGGTCCTCTTCTGAATGAAGACCCTCCTTGTGGTCCACGAGGTGGTGACAACCACGCTCACGCGACACAGCGTATAAAGCGCGTGCAAGACACCGCGGAGCAACCCAAGAGAGCATCCACTCCGACCGCTCAGGGGGTATCGTCAAGAGAAAGGTGAAGCGACGCATTCGCTGCCACTGGCAAGATGCGCAAGGAATCCCTTCGTCACCGCAGTAGTCCGAAGCTACGAAGGGGTAGGATTCCGGACAGGTTGCCGATCCCAGTACCGGTCTCTTTGACAAGAGGGTGGAATGGCCCTCCGGGCCAAACGCTGACCGCTGAGGTCTCATTTGACGTCCTTTCCGTTTCAACCATCGGATCCCCATGTTGAGTGGTGGCTAGCATCACGTTCCATCGACTTTCCCATATTAATCCTTCTGTCAGAGGTCTGAACTCAGTGGTGCCAAGGCGAAGGGGCCACGGATGGCAGGAAAGGGCACAATGCAGGACAGGAACTTGCGATCGGAACGCACTGCTGAGTTGTATACGACCAAAAAAATCCCTCATAGGAAATACAGGGGCTTAACAAACGGCATCCCTTTATTATACCGTCTTCTCGGATCGGCCAGTGGCGATAGCTGTGTCGTTTTCCGAACCAGATGTTTTGCGAGCGGCATTCACTGCCACTCCCTCAGCCTCGGAGACGGATGCGGTATGGGCGCGCCAAAAGTCCTTCTTTCCACTCGCTAGGCGTCCCATCCACGGCGGCATAATACCGCCTTCAGTCCGCCATGTCCAGGGCTCCTTCAGCTCCTTGTTGGGCGGCACAATGCGGCCACCGCTCGCCTTTTCGATAATCAAAACCAAGGTGTTGATCAGGATGTACAGGCAGACGCCGGCTATCAAGCCGTCGGCGATCGAGTACGAGAACGGCATGATAGCGATGGTCACAAAGGCCGGAAGCGAGTCGCCGAGGTATTTCCAGTTGATATCGGTCACGGCCTGTACCATCATGGAGCCGACCAGCACAAGCACGCAGCCGGTTGCCCAGGGCGGGATCGAGGCGAAGATAGGGGCAAAGAAGATGGAAATAAAGAAGCACAGCCCGGTGAACATGGCCGTCAAGCCCGTCTTGCCGCCTTCACCGATACCCGCACCAGACTCGACGAATGCAGTAACCGGCGGCGTGCCCATCACGGAACCGATCGAAATGGTCAATGAGTCGACCATGTAACTAAGATCCGTCAGTGTCAGTATATCGATCTCTCAAGGGCAACGCAAGCGGCAATGTGGAGGTACGTACGCCATGGTGGATCCTTCGAAGTCCTGAGTGACGGGATCAACGAGGTTGGCGTACCGAGCCATGGAATAGAGCGTGCCCGTGCAGTCCAAGATGTCGACATAGAGGAAGGTGATCAGGGCTAAACCGAACTGCCCGCTGTAACTCGCAACGTCCCAGCGCTGGACATTCAGGACGTGTTGGATAGGGTGGAAGTCAACGACCTTCCTGAAGAAATCGAAGTTGGCGTTGCCGACGTCGGTGTAGGGGAAATAGGTGACAGGCGTGGTGCGGGGCCATGAGATAATCGACACGAGGAGAATACCGGCGATGATGGCGCCTTTCACTCGATACATCATCAGCATGGCGGTGAAGACGCCGCCACAAAAGATGCCGATCCACATCGACGGGTTGCGCATCTTGACGCCATCCGGGCACTGGCCCGACTCGTCCAAGAGGTCTTGCGAGCAGCCCGCCAGCGCGATGGGAACAGACGTCCCGCCAACAATAAGGCCAATGCCTTCAGCATATGTCAGGCCGATCAGAGTCAAGAAGAGCCCAATGCCGACACTTGTCGCCAGCTTTATGCAGCGGGGGATGATACGAGCAAGCCACTGCCGCATGCCGAGAAGGGCAAGGCCGAAGAAGATGAAGCCTTCGATGAAGATGGCGGTCAGAGCGACGTTATACGGCACCGGGCCTGATCCATTTTTGCCGACGACTGTGTAGGCGAAGTATGCGTTCAACCCCATCCCAGGGGCAATCCCCACAGGCCTGCAGCTGATGTGTCAGTTGTTCTCGTTCCCATGCCATCTCATCGCAACCGAGTCACGCAGAATCTCGAAGTCTGTGGCCTTTGATGGACGTACAGATTGGCAAATAACCCCATGCAAAAGCTTCCCAAGGCCGATATGGCGGCCGTGGCAGTCACAAGGTCCTTTTTGACCTCGGCTGCGCACAAGGCATATTCCGTGTCGTTCGCGCAAGGGACCTGCCCAACGACCGGCGGCGCATTGCACACACAAGTGCCTCCTGAGTCGGCAACAATGCTGGCGTTGACAGCAATGATGTAGCTGCAAGAAGTCTGAGTATCGGCCCGTCGATCCTAGAGGTACAGAGCAGGATGTACTCACGCCATTGCGAAGAAGGTCGCGAGACCAGCGCGGATCTCTGTGAAGAAATGCGAGCCTTTCCTTTCTTTGGGCTGTTTGAGCAGCCTTTAGCACTGGAACCTGCAATCTCAAACGTCACTGGAAGCGCTCACATGTCCACTGCCTTCCAACTGGAACCAGTAGCCGACCGGGCTGGCGGCGATCCGCTGGTTGGTCTTCTCAATCCAGCCCATCTTGTCGTTTTCTTTCAGAGCGGCCACTCGAGGAGAGTTCGGTGTGTCGTGTACAGCAAGTTTGGGTTGAATGGGGCGAAGCTTTCAGCAAAGCTCGGGCGAAAAGGAGCACTGCTGAAGAACTTGAGGCTCTAGCAAAAGTTGTGGGTGGCCATCCATCTTTATGTAAGAAGCCAAACCGGCCGTCAGTTTAGATGGAGAAAAAAAGAAGCGCGAAAAATCCTTATCTCTGGGCCGACCATTCGGGAATCGGATCCCACTTGGAGTGGCCACTTACACAGGGACCGGCTTGCTCCCGGTCAATGCCTTGCTAGCGACGCCAAGTTGGGTGTTCGAGAAAGGAATGGCATGTGCTGCACCCCACCTCACGTCAGGATCTGCATGGAGAGAAACAGTTGCCCTGCCATCCCGCAGGCACATCAACCACTGCCATAACGTGGGAACGGAGGATCAAGGCATCTCTGGCAGCCTGTGGCGATTATGACGATGCTGTCCTTATTCACGGGCATGGGAACGAACTGAAGCATACCCTCTCCACGAGTTCGGTCCACAAGTAAACGGAACTATCGTGAGTGGGTTTTCCTATCAGATAAAAGCCGCCACCTATGATTGGGGCAGCTTTCGGTCCTCAGCTTCCTGAAACGTTCTCGCAGCTTATCTCCAACAGCGATTTCCCAAAGACCCTAACCAATTGAGCACTCGGCTGGCCATTCCCGATCGGTGCCAAGTCCGTGAGGAGGTTAAACCCGAAAGAGCTCTCTTCGTGCAGAACACGGCGCATTCCCGGCCAGATTCGCGAGCCGCCTAACATTGCCGGGGATAAGAGATAAGACAGCGGCAGAGCGCGAGCGGCGAGGACACCACCCACACGACAGCCTTGTCTTATGAGTCGGCATGAGAAGAGCTGAGCTTGATGGATGAAACCTGCCGTGCGGGCCGATCCGATGCCCCGCGTCCGTTCGCGTCAAGGCGACCGCCGACGAGAACCCCACTATCCCGACAGCGGCTGGCGGTCTACTCCGGCCGCCGTCCGAGGTAACACTGCTTGAGACATTCCGATGCGAAGCACAAGCTCGCGTGTTCTGATAACAACACGGCGGCGCCAACTCGTGGCGACCTGGCGCCATTGCCAGACGCCCCCCCTCTCGGCCTCGGACGTTAAAAACAGAGGGTAAAAGTGGTTGATTCTTCTAAGAATAGGAGGACTGCCTTGCCCAGAGATAATTCCTATGCCTCAAGGTCATATGACCCATAGTGCTAAGCTAAAAATGGAAGAATGTCCATTAGACCCACCACACCTCCTTCAACGTGCCGGCAGAGCGCTCATTTCGTTGGCGGGTCTTCCTGTGGGGTCCCACGCCGTAAGGTACACTACTTAGTTATCATCACGTGCTTTACTCCTCAGAGGTGCGCACCAGCCTGGGATTTCGACAAACTGCCCGGTAAAAACACGCAGCTTCAACTGGCGTACGTAACTTCCGAGTCACCGATACAGGCCGACTTATACTTCAATCATGATGTTCAGACTCTTGCTTATCGTAGGGAGGCCGGGAAACCGAAGACCTGCTGGACATTTTAGGCATCAAACCGTGCATTATGAAACTGAATCGGATCGGATAATCGCAATAACCATGTGATATGGTCCGTGCAGACCTCGTCGGACGATCTCTGTATTGAGTGTTGCAGATTTCGGGGATGGAATGTTGTGGGGCGGATTCTTATAAGCCATGGCCACCTACCCATACACGCATCGCAACACAGGGCATCCTTGGCAACGGTGGGCGCTCTAGACGTCACCTTTAAGACAAGACCTCTACTCTCCTGCGGGAGGATGGGAGGACCAACCCGTCCGTCTTGCGAAAGTACCGTCCTGCATCCAGAACATGCCCATGTCTGGCTCTGAGTCGCAACGGGTACGTATCGTGAGCCGTGCTTGTGCTTCCAGGCTAATATAGGACTGCGGGACACGTACATGCTAAGGTACCTAGGCACTGTATCATTTGCATGTGGTCTGCATGAATTGCTGCTTCAGAGCGCCAGTGCTACAAAGGGGACGACATGTTGAGGCGTGTCAGGTTAGCCATCTCATAACCCAATCCGTATTTCCAACCGAAAGGCGTATGCAGGAGGAATCCCTTGGTGCGGGCAATGTGTATCAAAGCGATCCAGGTCCTGCAGATAGCAGTCCATGTTGGGCTGTGAAGCCATTCTCAAACGTGCGGCAAATGCCTTGAACGGCAGCTTGAACTTGGACATACATGTTCCTCCCGGACGCCGGTCACACTGATTGAGAATACTGTTACTCCGAACCGACCACCCAACCTACCGTAACCAGACCTGGCATGACAAGAGTTGGAGCTCCATTCGGTGCGTACACCTGCCTCAGAGTTCACAGGGCTTTACTTGGACTACTATCCGCAAGCCCACCCACTTAAGTTGATGTTGCTGTTTGCCACTTCTCGTGATGGAGATGACTCTGGAGATTACTAGCCCACCATGTCATAGACACTCAACCTACCTAAGGTATGTGAGACGACAGACATGCCTTCGGTGTAACTGGTAAGTGGGGTAACGAATACCAGGTAATTCTCAAAATAGGCCAAGACTTGGTCATGTCACGTCAGGAAAGGATGCGGTTTGGTTTACAACAAAGGAAAAGCCGTCGCTCTCAGACGACATAAGTTGATTTGGCCCCCCAGCAGTTCGCATGTTCTTTTAGCTCAGTACCAGTAGTAGTACGTAGATACCAGTAGCTTACATCTGATGGCTCTCAGGGGTCAGAAGGGTCAGACTTGACTGGTTGTCCAACCTCTGTCATGACGGCCGAGCGCGCTGTGATTACGACCGAGCATACTATTACAGCAACAGAGCATACCGTCATAATGACCCAGGGCGCTGGGATGACGACCGAGCTCACTGTCATGACAACCGAGCAGACAGGTATGTATGACAACTCTGCACACGATGATGACCGAGCATAAGACCACACATTGCCGTAGGTACCGGAAAGATTACGTACCGTGGAAGAGCACGTGGAGGAGTACTACCGGTTGCTAACGCGTCGCTGTGCTGAAGATGTGCCAAGGGCTTGATATCTTCTGGCCTCTCAGCCCATTGATAAACTTGAAACCAGAAGCTGTCGCGGTCACGCCCACAAAGACGCCAGTAGCAGGGCTTTGAATGAAATTCATATCACCCCTGCCCAGTCTCAGCTGAAATGTCAGGTGAAAACTTCATCCCGCTGGCTCTCTTACCCTTGTTAGCCAGCCCAAGTGAAGCTGCAAGCAAACCAGACCTGACACGACCCAATCCTGTTGTTCTATTTATTTTCTCACAGAACCAAGCCACTATTCCACTCACGGCTACTCCCAGGAGTCATGACCGGCTGTATACACCGTACAATGCCATGTCGGTGGCCTCTTCGCACTGGTTTGCTCTACGCGATTTCTTCCTGCCAAGGCTACTTCACTACCGGCTCTGGATGTGTTGGATGGCGGCAAGCCATTTTTGCTCGTCCGACCTATATCCATCTGGTCAGAAGAGAAGGGACAAGAACGTAAAAAGCGGGATACACTCACTTGTCGAACTTAAGCAGCTTCCCCAGCACCGGTACCAGCTGCGCCCGAAGCTTGTTGTCCTTCTGTTCCAAGAACTGGAGCAGAATCGTCTTCAGGTACATGGCGTCCTGGCTGCCGCCTGCGGATCCGTTGATAGTGCTGGCAGACCGGGTTGACTCCATCGAGCTCCTTCCCGAGCTTGCCACAGCCGGCGACGACAACTTCGTCTGCAGCGTCTTGGCCTCCTTCGCGAGCTTGTCATACCGCAGCCGGTAATCATCGAGCGCCCTGCGCAGCTCGGCATTCTTCCTCTCCGTATCCCGGACCTGCTGCTCCGACGCATCCAGCGTCGACCTCAGATTCGACACGGTGGTCCGCATCTCCGCCACCTCCGTCCCGGCGCGTTCCTCGTATGCCTCCAACTCCTCCCTCCTCCGCCGCCACTCGCGCTCCTTGTGCTCCAGCTCGTCCTTCTCGCTCGCAAGCGCCTTGACCTCCCGCTCCAGATCGCGGATCTTCTGCCGCAGCTCCTCGGTCTCGCGCGCCCTGCGCCGCGCAAGCGCGCTGGTCTCGTCCTCGAGCCTGTCGCGCTCCTCGATGGCCGCGTCCATCTTGGCGCGCATCTCGCGCACCTTGCTGTCGGCCCGCTCGTCCACGTCGGCGAGCAGGCGGCGCATTGTCTCGGCCTCGCGCGTGCGCTCGCCCAGCATCTTGCGCGCCTCGGCGAGCTCCTCGTCCAGACTCTCGCACTGCGACTGGCTCTCCTTGAGCTGGATGCTGAGCTCGGCTGTCTGGTCGCGCATGCTGGTGAGCAGGTTCTGCGCGTTGGTGTACTGGCTGGTCTTGAGCTGCACTTCTTCGCGGAGGGCGTCCTGCTCTCTCTTGAGGCGGGCGGCTTCGTCTTCCAGCTCGCGAATGCGCGGGCGTAGTTTGGCGGCCTCCTCCTGGATGCGTTGTAGCTCGCGTGTGGCCTTCTCCTCTCTTGCTGATATCTCGATTTTCTCTGCCTCGGAGCGGCGGAGGTCGCGGCCTGCGACTCGCTTTTCGTCTTCTAGCCGGAGCCGCGCGTTTGTTTCTTGCGTGACCTTCTCGTGGAGAGCCTTGATCTCGCTTTCGCGGTCGGATGCGAGGCGCTGTGCCCGCGTGAGTTCCGTCTTGAGCTCCTTCTCGCGCTTCTCGAGATTGCGCAGTTCAGCGTTCTTCGCGGTAATTTCTTCGCGTGTTGTCTTCAGCGCCGCCGAGTCTTGCCGCAAGCTTTTGAGCTCGGGCTGGGCTTTCTGTAGGACTTCCCGTAGCTCTGTGAGATCTTTGTACCGCGTCTGGGCCAGCTGCTGGGCTGCAGCCAAGTCGGACTGCAGAGTGGTCGACTTCATCTTGAGGTTGTCGAACTCCTGTTTTAGGGACTCATGCTCACTTTGCAGTTCGGCATTACCCTTGGCTACGGATGCGGAAGACTCGACTTCCTTTTCGAGCTCTGAGATGCGCTGCTGTAACGCTTTCTTCTCGGCTTCTAGCTCCTTGATCCTCTCCTTGGCTTCCACGTGGTCTTGGCCGATAGTCATCAGGTTCTCTTGGAGGTTCTCGATCTCTTCCCGTAGATCTTCTTCGGTCTTGCGTTGCTTCGACAGCCTCTCGATCCGTTGGTCCTTTTCGGCCAGTTCCGCTTCGAGACGAGCCAGTTCGGCCTGCAGCTCTCCGATTGCAGGACCCTCCAGTGGCGATGGAGGGGCTTGGTCGGCTGTTGACGCCTCGCTCGGGGCGGGCTCCGAGGCGGTAGCGGCAGCAGCAGAAGCATCGCCCTTCTTCTTCTTCTTGTTCTTCTTCTTGCCGCTGCCCGCTGGAGGAGGTGCGAGCGAATTCTCTCGGGTTGTTGCTGGACTCGTGAGCGGAGCTGGGGATGGCGGTGCTGCTTGGATCTGCTCGGTAAGCTCCTTGATCTTGGACTCATCTTCCGCCTTGGCCTTCTTCAGTGCCTCGATCTCCGAGGTTAGGCCGTTGATCTTCTCGTCAAGTGAAGACTTAGCCTGGCTGGCTTTCTCCAACTCTGCCTCCAGCTCTTTATTTCGAGCGGTAGAGGTCGTGAGCTGGGCTGTCTTTTCCTTGACTTCCTCAGCCGCGTCAGCCTTCGCCTTCTCGACCTGCGCCTCGAGATCCTTCAGCTTGGATTGTGCTTTGCCAAGGCGCTCCGTCAGCGTCGAAATCTCTGCGTTCCTAGCCTCGAGCTGCGTTTCGACAGACGTCTTGACGGCAACGGCGTCTCTGGTCTCACTGAGCTCCCGGGTGGCGTTCTCGAGGCTCTCGACCAGAGTAGCGCTGTGCTCTTTTGCTAGCGAGAGCTCATCCCTGAGATTTCTGACTTCGGATTGGAGCTTCTCTACTTCCTCCGTCTTACTCTGCACTTCGGCTTGGAGCTGAGGGATTTCACTGTCATACGAGAAAAAGTCCTCTCCTTCACCGCCATCCGTAGGCTTCCCCTTGGGCGACTTAGGTTCCTTCTCAGCGGCCTCTGGCCCCTTGCTAGGCCCTGCGTCCTGTTGTGGGGTCTGGGATTGTGCAGATTTCAGAGCCGCAAGTTCCTCCCTCAGCGTCGCCAGCTCCTTTTCGGCCTCATTTGCTTTCTTTTTGTAGCTGTCCTTCTCGGCCGTAACGCGTTTGAGCTCCTCCATCACCATGTCGCCTCTCAGGTTGATCTGATTCAAGTACTCGACTAGCGCTTCTGGATCCTTGATGGACGTGAGCGGTGTGTTCTCCTTGAGCGCCTTCTCAAACGGTTCTATGGATGTTGCTCGGCTATGGGCAATGCGGTAGGAACGCAGCAACTCCGGATACGTCTTCTCTAGCTTCTCGAGCTTCCGTAGCCGAGCTCGCACTTCTGGCGGCAACTCGGAGGCAACAGGCGCGGCAGTTGGCGCAGCCTTAACCGCTTGCGCTGCGCTGCTCTTGCTGGCCTCTCCATCGTCACCGGTTGGCGGGGTGTCGGCGGCGCCATTGACGGGAGTGTCAGCGCCAGCCTGCGCTGGGTCCTTCCCTAGATCATTCCCAGTTACATCCTTGTCTGCCGACGACGGTGTCGCTACCCTCGACGGCCCCGCCGTGTCATCTGTATCGTCGATCACAAAGGCCGCCTCAAAGACAGCGGGGTCGGGGTTGGCCGAGCCATCGCCATTCGCATTCGCGTCCCTCGACGTAAGGTCTTCGCTAGCTTTCTTCGTCGGCCGGGATCGTCGAGCTGGCGATTGGGTCCCTGCGGTACTTGATGATCGCGATCGCCTGGGTGCTGAGTTCCCTGGTGGTGGCGGCTGCCTTTGCGACTCGAGAGCTGCCCGTTGCTGTCTCGCTTGCTCCTCTGCGATGGTGCGATCAATTGCGCCTTTGAGTCGCTACCACGGCCATTGTTAGTCGTCGCTCGCCAACGAATGCCGACAACCCGCCAACCCAGCACATACCTGGAACATAGTTGCGGAACATTCGCCAGTTGCAACGAAAAATGAAGCCCGGTTTCGAATACTTTCCTTGATTGTTGGTTGCTACCTCGGCTGCTTTGGGACACGCAATGGGACAGGAAGGCATGCAGTAGTTCCAAACCAAAAGCTCGCCGTCAGACATCAATCTCGAAAACGGATTACAACGGGATACTGGGACACATGTGCCGTTCAATAGAATGTAGGATCCTGTTATGCGCTTCTCTGCATGGGTTTCAGGAGACTTGTCGTTTCGCCCTTGCGCCGCATTCGCCTGTGCACACTGCAGCCCGGCAACGCCAAGGTGACTTTTAGCGGTTTCAGCCAGTCAGAATCTCCGAACCCTTGCTGCAACAAAGCCATGTGGCATGTCCAGGGTCCTGGACTCCTGTTAGCCTGCGCGATCCGTGCCTCAACCCCGATTAACAGAAGTCCGCCAGCTCTTCGATGAGATGTTTCTATCCTGTCGTGCCTGTGCCCGATACAACAGAACCCGGGACGAGACCACTCAGGATAAACGGATGCTGACTTGATGGATTTTCTTATTGAAAAAGACGACATTGCTATTTCTCTGTAGAGTCAACTTAAGCAGCAGACGATGATTTTCACTTTCGCAATATATCTCAATAAGCCGATACTAGCCTAACGAAGGGTGATGAGGTCACTGTGCGTGAGCTTGCCAGCCCCCCGGCCCTTTTCCGTTCAATTGCTGCCACCTCTGCGACTGGGGGCTGGCGGGACAACAAAGCTCACCGCAAAACTGCCTCCGTCAACCAGCGCAGCACTTTCTTCGCGGGGCCAACCGGTCTTCTTTTCTTCGTTTCGTTCTCTGCCTTTTGAAGGCGACAACTTCTAGAACGATGGTTTCATTTTGGCCATGGGGTGTAAGTGGTTACCGGCGGTCTGAGACGTGCAACTTGGTCTCTTGCAAGCAGCAGAGCTAACGGGCATCCCTTTCTTACGTACAGAAGGATAGCACTTCACCGGCGTCCTTCGAGAGGGCGCTCTCCGCGCTTTCCGCCAAGATCACAACAACGCAGACCCAGCTCGACCAAACCCGGACGAAATCGAGACGGATCAAGCTACTATGCATGCTCTACCTCGGGTTTGCGTACTTGGTGTATGCCATCGTCCTTGTTCTGGTGGTTGGGTGGAGGAACATGGGTCCTTGGGAATGGACGGGCATGGCGGGCGGGCCGGTCGTGATCTCGCTCGTTCGCGCCATAACGACTGTCTTTTTCGACTACCGGATTGAGAGACTCAGCGCCCGCCTCAAGGAGCACCAGACAGAGCGCGCTAAGACTATCCAGAAGTTGAAGGATGCGACCAAATACGACTCTACCCTCGAGCTGCTGGAGAAATACGGCGGGGACGAAAACAAGCAAAAGAAGGGAAAGAAGACGGCCGAGGAGGAGGATGCTGCCGACCGAGGAGAGGAACGGCCGAAGGGGAAGCACTTAGGGCTGCCACATCGAACCAACATGCCGCCACCGCCTACAGCGAACATTGCACGGCCCGCTATGCCTAGGCCTGTCACCCCACAGTCCAGGCCACACAGCAGACTCGGCACCCCGTCTCAACCACCACCTGTCCAGGGCGGCATGGATCCGTCCGCTGAGTTCGCCCCCAATGCCTTCGACGAGAGAACCCCTCCCGCCTTCATGCAATATCCGCCAGCGGCGATGGCTCCCCCAACTGAGTCACACTGGTATGACCGCATCCTGGACACCCTGCTCGGCGAGGACGAAACTGCGCCCAAGAACAGGATTGTTTTGATATGCTCCAAGTGCCGGCTTGTAAACGGGCAAGCGCCACCCGGGACGAGGTCGCTGTCTGAGCTGGGCATGTGGAAATGCATGGCTTGTGGGGCTATTAACGGGGAGATGGACGAGGGAAAGCGGCTTGTGCAGGAAGTGTTAGGAGGGCGCGGTGCTGGAAAGTCTGAGACTATGGACGACAATGCGAGCAGGAGCTCGAGTGACCTTGTCGAGATAGGCAAGGACATACCGGAAGCCGAGGCCAGGGGAGAACTCGGCTGAGGAATCCGAGAACAGAGAGGGAGGGGAACAATGAGCCGGCGCCATCCTCTGTATCTTTGCCTTTCTCTTTTCTTGTCTGGTTTTGCATAGTTCGACGGTCTTATCCTTTTCTTTGTCCGATCTCACAACGTCATTGACTCCTTATACCTGTGGAGCAGTTTAAGGGTGATAACAATCGTATTATACAGCCACTACAAAGGAAGAGTGCCAACTGTACAGGAAGACGGATCGGGCCGTGGATCTTATAAAAACGACTCACCGTCTTTCGCTCGATTCTGGTTCGCGCAACCTATCCCTGGGCCGTACTCGAAGCTGGAAAACGTGACTAGCTAGATACACGGGGACACTTTCAGGCAGAGACACTGGACAAAACATACGATGGCAACTAACGCGAGAAGGCCGGGCGGCATCGATCTGAACCAGACCATGACATGCTCCATTTGTGGCAATAGCTGCAGAGTCCGCTGCATGATAACCCATATCAACGAATTTACATGCCACAACAAGGACTGCCCCCTGCATACCGGTTCCGTTTTCCTTGATCCTTTCAAAGGGAAGATCTCTCCGTGGAATTCGGATCCTAACTTCCGGCGGATCGGGCCTTACTACACTCGCCCGCCTCGCGATCAGGGTCGGGATCGTGGCCGCTTCGACGACGATTTCCTCAGGGGCAGTCGTGACCGTGGCCGGGACCGTGACCGCAGGGCCCCTCCTTTTCGCGACGATACGTTCAAAAGAGATCCCTTTGATGACGATTTCTTCAAGCACCGTCATGGCCGCATGGGTACGTCCTTCTTTGGTGATGATCCCTTCGCTGACGAATTCTTTCAGCGCCGGCCCGGGGGAGCCCGTCCCACGTGGGATCGTTACCCTTTCGGTATGGACTCGTTCATGGCCGACTTTGACCGCCTGACGGAGAGGTTTGAAAGGGGCTTCGGCATCTGGGACGACCCGTTCGGCGCTAGCTACTCACCGTTTGGCCGCACAACAGCGCCAGGGTGCGACCGCAGTGCACACAGACCGTATCCCGGAAGACCTACGCGAACAAGCCGCCCTGCCCCGTCCCATCCCCAGGACCGGACCCGGAATCGTGATCAAAGCGGCGGCCAGCGCACACGGCGGACCGGAGAGGAGCCATTCCGGTACCAGTACGTGGGAACAGAAGAACCAGACGACGAAGACATTTATGGTTACAACGGCCACACAGAACGGCGCCGTCGTTGACCACGTACTCGCTCTAGTTACACAGGTAAGCCGAGCATTTCCTTTGTCATTGTTTGCTGATGTCATAAGTCCAGGTGGCCAGAGAGGAGGCAAAGCAACGGTGGTCGACGCATTAACGATGCAGAGACAACTTCCCCTCTCACCCCGCTTAATTCGGGCCGCAAAGTCCCCAGTTGGGCCAGAGGTGAGTGAGTCCAATGGCACATATTCCAGATACCGTAAATAGAATTATTTCATTTGTCAGCTTGTCATTTCTTCCGTATCGATCAATGTCTTTGTGTGCGATGGTGAGTGGTGTGCGGTTCGGGAATGCGGAAGGGAGGTGAAGCTCCGAGCCCCCGGCTGGTCCACGTCGAGGACACTTGTGCTGCCTAACGACGCGATTGCCATCTGGCTTCACACAAGCGAAAGATGTAATTGTGTGCGGTAATGGCGTTCTCCGAGCCAATCATTTGGGCTTTGACTTGGTGACCTGCCAGAAGGCCGTTCTGTGGCCGAGCTTGCAGGTGGTCCCTCTTTTGGGTCTCCGTCCACAACCACTGGTTACGCCAGAAGTCACGGTCGAGAGACCCTTCAACGGCAGGCAACAAATCATGTTCCTCCACCTTGACTTGCTCTTTCCCTTGGCAACACAAGCTGGTTGATATCGGGCTACTCAGAGCCATAAAACTGTCTGTAGATCTGCCACGCAGCTAGATTGAGCAACCTGCTTTAGTTCCGGCCACACGAACCGGGCCACACCTACGGCTCTCATGTTATTCGACAGGCCTTACCTGAACCCAACACGCGAGTTTGTGCCTTGTCATTTGGGTTGCGAGGCGTTCTTATCATGATGTACTCGGTATATTTCACTTGCGGGCTCTCCTGCCTGGGCCTCCCCCCTCTTTTTCTTCTGCCACACACAGACTGTATCCAATGAGTGTTTTGGAGTTCCTCACCATTATTTCTTTCCAAATGTTTGAGACTCTTTTCGTCATCCCCCAAGGTGTAGCAGCTGTGCTGCAAGAGAAGATCAGGCAACATGGACATCCGCGACGATCCGAGTACTACTACCACTACCACCGACTACGATTCCGGTGATAGTGCGGGAGTCCAGTACGTTTATGAGGGGCAAAGCCGCGCTGAAAAGAAAGAGACCAAGGGGAGATGCCCAGGGGGGAAAAGATCTCCCAGGGCCCGGGCCCGCGCAGCCAAGTGCACCTGCGGAGCAGCGCCGGCGGATGGGGATGCAGAGACCACCGTCTTCGAAGAGGACACCGATATTGAAGACGAAAGAGGCCTCCAGAGGCACCCGACAAGGCCTCGGCAACCGTCCGGATCCGGTGGCGTCTCGGGGTGTCACGGTTGTCATGGCAAGCGCGACGACAAAGCCGACAGGAAGAAGTCGATTGAGAAGAAGGTCCGTGGAGTGTGGGTTCCTTACATCGAGGAATACCCTGATGGACCCCCACGAGCGGCGATCTTCTTGAAGGAGCACAAAATTCCACGGAGATCCTCCGCCTCTGATGCAAAGCATGTGCGGGATCTCGGAGGCGGTTCATTGTCGTCGGGCTCCCGGGGGAGGTCTCCAACAGGGAAGCGTCTGCCGCCGCGGCAGCCTCGCCGGCCTTCCAAGGACTCCTCCAAACGTTCTGAGCAACAAAGCCGTCACCTTGACCCATATGAGATGCATAGAGGTGAGTGGATGGCTCTTACCGAGTTTAAGTTATCCGCCGGACCGTATCTGACTAACACCAATGTTGCAGACAAATTCTCGGATCACGATAACAGAAGCTTGCAATCTGATTCTGACGATCCATACCCGGCTGTAAACCGTTCACGCTACAATGCTGGGCCGGATCTGACCTCTACTGTCGCTCGGAGCTCGGCGTGGAACGAAAGCCCGCAACCGAAGTACTCC
Source organism: Achaetomium macrosporum (assembly GCA_033296875.1). Classification (NCBI taxonomy): domain Eukaryota; kingdom Fungi; phylum Ascomycota; class Sordariomycetes; order Sordariales; family Chaetomiaceae; genus Achaetomium; species Achaetomium macrosporum. Next base: position 80,852 of record MU860062.1, read on the forward strand.
TCTTCGTGGCCACTGAACGCCGGTTTGCGCATCCCACAGAGGAGAGCCGCACGCCCTCAGCACGAATATGACTGCGAAGCGGAAAGCGAGGGGCATGAAGACTTCCCCGAAGACGACACCACTTTCGATGAGCGCCATCTTCGAAACCACACCCGGCCTCCAGCTCTCCACGAGCGAGACCGGGACCGAGAGAGGGACGCTCGATACCGCGTCTCGTCGCCAACCCAACGTGGGCACGAGAGACCTTCTCCCCGTCAACAACCTCGCCGGCAGATCATCGCCAGCAGCGCCAGCATGGCAACGGTAGATCAGGGCCGACGTTCCGTTGCCCCATCAACAGTATGCGAAGTCTGGCGTGGGCATGCCGAGGACTGGGAATCGCCCTACGTCTCCGCTGCCGACGACGACTTCGATGACTCGGAAATCGAGGAGCCTATCAGGCTCTTGAGCATGGACGGTCTACCCCCACGCACGTCCTCGCCTCATCTGCTCCCGCCGCGCGGAGAGAGAAGGGGAGACTTCGGGTTCCAGAGTCTCACTCGCTCCCCACCGCGTTACCATCAACACCACCCTTCTGTCTACATGCGAGGATTCTCTCCCGGTCTTTTTGCAACCTCCGGCATCTCCCGCAACCATACTTGGGGCGATGATGGTGCAGACGGGGCACCCCTCCTCCTGGACGGACCCCGGGCTCTGACCACGGAGCCAGATGCGATGACGGATGAGGAAGGAGACAACACGCGGCCTCTCTCTCGAGCATCTCACTGGTCAAAGAGACACCGGGACGGTCCTCCTCCTGTTCCTCCTGCTGCAACAAGAGGTGCTGCCAGAGGCCGGCCATTCACACATCCCCTTGCGCTGCCGCGGTCCCGTGCAGTCTCGCCCGTGTTCTCGACTAGGGAGACGACGGAAGGATTCCTCTCGCCCAAGCCGACGCGGGCGGTGCGGTTCGATTTCGGCGCGTGGGGGTGTGATCACGCCTCGAGAGGCTCCCTGGCTCTGGGCCTGCTGTAGCATGGGAGAAGATGTTGAGTTAAGGTTTGGCCCGGTGTCTGGAGTCACTGGGCTTACAGGATGGATATGCGTTTGGTAGAGCAAAAGGGGTGGGTGGCTCGGGCTGCATGGGGGGTTGTTTCCGGAGTTGGGGCGTTTTCAGATTGGGTTCGGCATGCATGGCAGATCTCTGCCCTGAGATTCGGAGTTATGGAGTTTTGAGAGGGATGGGATATTAGACTGGTTGACCTATCTCAGGGACTTCATACACATCCACGTCTTCTAAACGGTTTCGTTTCGTTTCTGGTTTCTGGGTTTGATCATTTGACGACATTGGCCGGGTTGTGGATGGCAGATTGCTCATCTGAGGTAATGATAATATGGCATGGCATGGTACTGGTAGACAAAAAGGGTATACATGGAATGGCGTATGGTTGGGCAGATTGTCATCATTGGATTTCTTTTGGACGGGTTAGTCTGCGGGTGGGTAATATGGGAAGGTCGTCGCTGGAATTAGGAAAGTGGTTTGGCATACCACGCTCACGCTCATTACTAGACATTTCCTTGCGTACACATATCATTGGGACCTGTCTTCTCTAGAATGCTTTACTTATCGGTAGACGTAATCTCGTCCCGCTCAAGGGCTATATGAGCTAGATTAGTGCTCTCTAAGAGACTGATGGCCTGCGGGTGCTGATTGTCCGACCTCTCAAATCCGTAATGGTCACTATCATGATGATCTTAAAAGCGTTAACTATTGCGTAGCGTGATAATGAAGGGATGTTGCCGGCCCTAAGGACTGCCCTTTCAAACGGCCCCCGGCATCCCGGATAGTCCCTTGACAGTCTAACTTGCACTGGTTCAGGCATTCTTGCAATGGACTCATCCCGTAGAGGCACAACGGCCACAAGCGTACATCACTGGTTTAGATATGCTACGTTACCACTCGGCCACACATCTTGACACGCTATTGTGCTCCGGAGTAGGAAAACCTTGAGGCTGCGCGCAAGCAGCGTGTTGCAGCTTGCAGGAGGCGAATTTGTTCATTCTTAGTATCTACCTGTCCTTGAGGGATATAAGTACGGACGTAGGTAGCTATGAATATCAAGGAAGTATGATTCGAGTTTACCAAGTCACTTGGCGTGTGGCGTATTCGGGCGTGGGTCAGAAGTCTGTGGCACAATGAATTGTGGCGTGGTGACCCATGATTCGGGCCTGTCCGGTGCAGGCGGCAAGACAACATCTACAGTAGAGTACTTGCAGAACCATGGGGATCGGACAATCGTGCCACTTACAGATCGGAAATTAAGGTTATCTCGGTTGCTACGGCTCCGTTCCACGAAACCGCATATGCCTCACCACATGTAGACCTAAGGCACAGGGCAGGATCAGAACTGGCAGAGAACTGTAGAATAGGCATGGCCGTCAGAGTCTCGTGCTCTCATCCATTAGCAGTATGCGAAATATATCTTACTCATATATGTATGTACCTGACCAGTCGGGCGAAGGGCGACCCAAGAACACGAGCCCGAGCATCCCTCCTTCAAGTACGACGAAGATGCAGCTTTACAAGCGCGTTCGCAATGGGCTGCTCCTCCTCCGCAATGATATCAAGAGTCTGCACCCGCTTCACGTGCCTCCTGTGCCCCCTTAACCTTCCCCCGCAGCGCAGCCACAATCACATCCTGGTGCGCCGCTACCACCGGGCCAACCCTAACCTCATTAGGGTCAGAGACCACACGATATCGCCTATGGACCTTCTCAGTGGACGCCAAACCGGCCTTCTTGCGCAAGCGCTGCAATTGGTTGATAAGCTCCCTCACCAAAGTCTCTTCAAACAATCCCAGATGCGGAGCAGTATCTAGCAAGACAATCATGTCATCCGCAAAAGCCGGCTCCCACTGTGGAGCGAGCGGGCCATCTGCTTCCGAGCTGACCCCTTTTCCAATAACTCGTACAAGCGTCAGATCGCCTTCTGCTAGTACTATGCCATCAAGGGTCATCTTCTGCGTGCGCTGGTACTCCCTAAGCTGGTCCTGACTGAGGTTCGGGAGAGCCGGCGGAGAAATTGAACACCCTTCTTCAGCTTCTTGTCCAGCGGCGGCCTGTCAACCCGGGCTTCGAGGAGAATACTGTATCGCCACTCATCATCGGCCAGGACGATGTCACGGACATTGGGATCCTCCAGGATCTAAGACTTGAGCGAGTCGATGTCGGCCAAGACGTGTTCGTCCGGGATGACCACGAGTGATATGAGCGGAGTCTTGAGTGATAAATTGCGACGCTCTCTTGCCGCTCAGCCTGGCGGGAGCATAACCGAAACCTGTCGTTCGATGACCTCATCGATCAGGGCCTTCTGGACGGTGGGGAAAGGGAGGAAGTGCACGCTTCTCGCACCCTTGAATTGTGCAGTTGCCTCGACGAGCTGTGGCCAGAGAAGTTGGTAGATGTGTTCAGTGATAAAAGGTGTGAAGGGGCCTAGAGCGCGGATGAGGGTGAACAGCACTTGGAGCAAGTTGTTCAAGGCAGCGGTGGTATCGTCGACTCCAAGCCCTGCAAGACCCTCGAGACGCCTGCGGTTGAAGCGAATGTACGAATTGGCCAAGTTGTCGATGACTTGGAGCAGCGGCGGTACAACGGTATACAGGCAGTAACCTGGGAATCAAAATATTTTAGCGTGCAACATACTTGATGGTGGCGATGGTGGCGATTGTATACCTCGCATCTCTTGCTCCATGAAGCGTAGGAGACTGAGCGTCAGCTAAAATCCACCGGTCCATGACGTTTGGTGGAGCCTTTTCTCCAAACGATGCTTGCACAATGAAATCTTGTCCCTTTGGTATTCCTGTACAAGAGCGTTTGTTCGTAGTAGAATCGATATCTGTTCCATAAGGGTAGTAGGACTCTGGCAACAATCTCCTTAACCCCGCTCTCTGAAACGCATCGACTCTGCTCTCACAACACGGGAGTTGATAAGATAGAGTCTCAATGCATCTGAACCATACCGGTCGAGTATGGCACTAGGATCAGGGTGGTTCTTGAGGCAGTTGGATGTCTTCCTGCCATCCTTAGCGAGAACAATGCCGTTTACGATGACGTCTTTGAAGGGTGACGTGTCAAAGAGTTTGTTTCCGAGAACTGTGAGGGTGTAAAACCAGCCGCGGGTCTGATCAAAGACCTTCGGCGATGAAGTCCGCAGGAAACATGGATCTCTGGAACCTTTCTGAATTTTCAAAGGGATAATGAGCTGAGGTATAGGGCATGCTCCCTGACTCGAACCTACTCTGTGTCAGGGGAGGCATTGGCGTGACTAACGGGGCTTGCAAAGGACGTACCAGTAGTCGAAGATCCCGCCGACTCGGCGCAGAACGTCTTTCCTTTTCTTCGACGGAATCGTTATACCGTCAACCTTGTCCCGATGGATATCATCGTGAGGTTCCTCGACACCACTTAACCCTTCAGTTTCTCGACGCTACCCACGCAGACAATCTCTTCATAGTCGTCGCTCACCCACGGGAATTGGGGCTCCCCAGTAGCGATTTCGGAAACATTCCAATCGGGGGCGTTGGAAATCCAGTTGGCGAACCGTTTCTCCTTGACGAAGCTCGGAACTCAGTTTGTGGGCTCCAGGTTCTTAAGCATCTCGGGGATAGAGTCGGTCACCTTGATGAACCACAAAGAGACGGCGCGGCGGATGAGCTGTGTGTCCGATCTCCAGCAAAACTTGTCAACGTGAGCGACCTGGCTTTCCACCAGCAGGCGGCGGCCAGTGGGCCTCAGGTCCTTGAGGATGGCCTTGTCTGCTGCCTTCACTTATAGGTGGAGGGGTTGGTTTCCTGCTCAGCACGGGCATGGCGGGACGCGGGGCACGGAATTGGGGGCCAAGCAGGCGGTCTTTGTGCGAGTCAGTGTGACACATTGGAAAGGAACAGGAAGACGGTGAGACACAGTGCCAGGGGTAGGTAAAAGGGCGCGCTGCACACTTCGCTGTGGGAAATTCAAGAAGTGAGCATCTTATTTGGACAGCCGAGTTCCGCCATGGGTGTGTAAGGTCATGCCATTCCTTGATGGAAGGAGCTCCTTCCCAAACTGGCAGCACGCGATACTCTCTGGGTTTGAGGCCGGAAGGTGATAATACCGGTAGCCTGGGTACAATCTATCAACGCAGGATACCTACCCAGACAGCCATATGGATATTGAAAGTCCTGGAATAGCTTTTCCTTCGTGCTAGATGCTGAAAGACATTCGAATATAACTCTTCAATCACCAGTAATACTCTCCAGTGACTACTAGTGACCCGAGACCTTCACTGTGACGATGTGGTCCATAGTACCTAATCTTCTCGCTCACATCAACATGCCAAAAAAAAAAAAAAAAGAATCTACGATTATACCACGAAGCTGAATTCTGTTCACAGTGCCGCTGTCATGAGAAGCCGGATCAGGCGGGGTGCTTGCGCCGGGATCCTGTCCAACGTCCAAACACGCTGGGGCACATAGCTGCAACACTACAACAACCCCCGGGAGGATCGTTGATCGCATCACCGCATGATTCCGGATAGGTCAAGGTTAAAGTTAGAATCCCGCGTGCGCCACTTGCCTTATACATACATTGTAGTACAGTGCATACTACCTGTGACGGAAGAACCGCTTTGGGTCGCGTCCCCGGGATTGGGATTGCCTCAACGCGAGGCCAAGATGTTTCGAGCACTTAACCGAGCCACCTCCAGGCCAGTGCCGTCAGTCTGCGTTAGCCATGCGGCCCATGCCCAGAAATGTCGAGTCAAGAATGCAATCCTTCGGCCGGCTCAATTACTCAGGTGAATTTCCAAGCGAAGCCTTGAATCCTCTGGCCTCTGTTGGAGGCCGATTCGGTTTGAAGATTCGTATGCCTCGCCCGCTTGGCATCTTTTCATCGGCGCTCACCACGATGAAGCCCAATAGTCGTCCTCGACACGCCTGGAATCGACTGGTATTTTTAGCAATCGAAAGGTTTGTTCGGCCCAGTTGCCACCACATCTCGATCCCCCTCTTCACGGTCGTCACCTACACGGTGAAACAAGCAGCAAGACACAGGCAATACGGCCTCATGGGGATGCAATCGAGTTCAAGCTTGGTTGCACAGGTATATAGAGGTCGATGGCCTCCGGACATCTCGCTTCTTTCCAATATGTCAACCAGCAGTGTTTTCTACTTCCTCAATCAGTCTACTCAACGAGTTCATCACTCAGCCAGCAGCCTCGCCCTCAGCGTCCTTCGCCATTCAGCCGGCCTGAATCTCAGCTTCTCTATCTCACCACTCCCCGCCGTCACCCAGTTGCAAAACAACCTTCAAAATGTGCAAGGGCTACAAGTACATGCGCTGTTCCGACCGCAAGGAGAGGATCTACGTCACATATAAGTGCAGCAGGGCCAAGGCCTCTCACTCGTATTGCCTACCCTTACCCTGGCGTTTCCCTCTTCTTCGTGCCTAAGGCAGTTGTGACTGACACCTGACACCATTGCTCAGGGCTTACTGCAGCGGCATCTCCCTCTCCAGCGGCGTCCAGACGGAGCACGATGGCGGCTGCGTCCCGGACGGCTCCAAGTACCGGATGGGCTCTGGCCGCCCGCCGAACAACATCTACTACAAGCGTTGCGATGGCTACTACCGCAACGCCCTGGGACAGAACCTCCTCTGAGTGGCGCGGATTCTGAGAGTGTCATGAGGGTTGGTGAATGCGGCGGCTCCGTCAGCGATAAGAAGCTGGACTTCTTTCGTTTGGGTATAATGCCATGTTATCTAGCTACATCCTAGGATAGATTCACTTGGATCGCTTCTGCATTTCCAAATGTGCCCGGCTTTGACTGTGCAGTATTGTGCAGCATTGTAGCTAAGGTATGAGCGGAAAATGACACGTTGGTTCTGCCATCCCACTCGAATGCGGTCGCTGCTGTTGCAAGTGAGACAAGACCTAAATTGTTGCCACCTTTGCTCCACGTGTGATGTAAGCTCCGGTAGTACGGCAATACCTGGAGTCAGCTGGGAAGCCGCGGGAGATGCCTGGGGCTGTCTAAAGCTGCTGCCATAGATATCAGGTGACCAAATCCAATCCCTTGAGAAGTTATGTACATGTACCACTCCTAACTCAACTCTCATCGAGGGCGTCAGCGTGGTCTGTTTAGCGTGTTTCGTCTCTTTCTATTAAGAAGTAGCAGTAGCTACAGCCTCCTGCGCTACACCGCTCCCAAAACCTTATGACTCAATGGCCGAATCGGTGCCGTGTTCAGTAGCATTTGCACATGGCGGGTCTCGAAGCACGCCGAGTCCTTTGTTGGCCTCAGGATGTGACGCTCGATGGCACCGCACAGTGCCATCTCAAACTCTAGGTTGGCCCAGTGCGGTGCCATCTGAAATTCTCGGTCGGCCAGCAAACTCGTTGCACTCGTCATTGCATCATGTTCGTTTCTTTTGGGCACAGATAAACTACCGGCCGTTGATGAATAAATATCCATGCCAGCGCGCAAGCGGTTGCCAACCTAGACTCTGCCCAGGACCGACATTTCAAATCCGCCTTGAATTCCACTCATTCAGTGCCCAGCAGTCACAAACAGCCCCGGCAGCGGAAAAGCATAATGGAACAAGGATGTCCGGTGGGAATTACAGGAGAGGTTCCCAGGCTCCCAGGCGAGGAGGTGGTGTATATGACTATTTGGACTTAGACCCTCCTCGTGAGATTGGAGCTCCAACCTCCCATTTCTCGGCGTAATTTACTTAATGCTAACTGCTTGCTCGCTCCAGGTTTTGACGACCCATCCTTGACTTCGGTGACCGACTCATACCCAACTGGACCATCCCGGTCGGCTCGCCCCCGTGGACCTGAACGCCCGTCGCTGTATTCGAGTTATACTCTCGGCCCGGACGGAGGTGCCCAGGAACGTCAAAGGCCCGCTTACGGTGAAAACACCAGCCGTAACCACAGTGCCATTCCGGGCCGGACTGCCGATCGCGGAGTGTCACCATACCCGTGGGCGTCAGAAGACGCCAGGGTGTCCACAACGAGCTCGAGCTCGGCCCTGTCCAGCCCGGCTGGAAATTACTCCAGCCACCGAGAGCGTCGCCGCTCCACGTCCAGAGAGCGAAGAGCGGAGCGCCTTATTTCCTTCGCCCATTCCACCCCGAGTCGGTCGGATAGGAGGCGTGAGGGACACTCCCGTAGCGGCGACAGACAACGTTCCGGAAATGCGGATTACTTGGACGAAAATTATCCGCTGCTGGTGTCCTACACGACTACCCGCACCCCCGACCGTTCCTCCCGGAGGAGAGATGGGAGCTACTCAGGCAGGCGCTCACATCATGACGAGGCCAGGTCCAGCAGTGACCTGGAACTCGACTGTGGGTCCGTTGATCCGATGTGGTGGTCCGTGTGAAAAGTCCTCCTCCATGTTCGTTGGGCGTTTCGTTTGGCGGTGCATTATGATTTGATCTGGGTCGGAAGCGCCGGAGTTTTGGGAATGGAATTGCATACTATCTACCTCACCTAGTAGCCAGGATCGATCACCTAATTACTATGTTGATTCGTACCCGATTTTGGCCCCTCCATCCCAAGTCATTGTTGTTGTAGTCTTGAGTCCTTTCTTTGAGTCATTGTACGGGAGCAAAGATCGGCACTGGTTGTGATAAAAGACATAATGTCAAACAGGGTGGATAGTGGGTGCTGAGAGCTTTCGCAATATGCCTGTTTCTGCGATATGGATACACTGCAGCGCGAGTCAGAGTGTGAGACAAGGCCCATCTAGGCCACAGCCTGCGATCACCGAGTTTGGTCAGATTGCGACGAAACCGCAAACACAAAGTAATGAGCTGGAGGCATGTACGTAAGTTACATACAAGGACATGGTTCACAGGCAGACGCAATGACGAATAATATCCGACAGCCAACAGATCCAGTGTTTACAAAGACCCCCAGGTTGTGCACACAAAGGTAGCTAATTACTTTACAACGAACCTTTATCCAGCGCACCCACAGTGACTGCGAAACATCACATGCGTTCACTCCCTGATGTGTCTGTTCAACGTGGATCTCTTTGTCATGTACCTCCCTCGGTTAGATACAAAAATGGTCCGAAGTCTCCGCGAACTCAGCACCGAAACTTTGCAATACCACAAACAACTCAACTACCTAAGTACCATCTGTCACACGACCACAACCTGATATTACAAATCACAGTCAGAATGAGCAGCAAGAAGACCAGCCGGAGCAACGCCCAACAGGGCAACAAGCCTGCCGAGTCCGACCCAAAGCCCTCGCCCTTCCGTCGTGGCGCTGTCTCGGTGCAGACCAAGGGCGAATACGAGAAGTTGCGGCCGTACAAGAATGACAAGGAGAATCTCGTGCGGTACAAGTGAGTAGGGCGAGACGGAATAGGACTAGGGGTGTGGGAAAGGAGGGAATGGTGACCGAGGATGCTGAGTAGGACCCGCTCTTATCATAGCATATGGGAGTATCCTATGATTATGTAGGAATTGAGGCTTTTCTTCTATTACAACAACTCAGTGTGTCATTCACGTGAATCGTATTGCTCAATATGTCAACAACCATCAAGTTAACTACCAAGTACGACTCAAATCCATATAATAGCACAGAGTTGGGATATTATGGGATTGTGACCGTCGCCCATGAGCCAAATTGGGGATCCGAGCTCACCACCAGCCAGCCCACCCACGCGCCGAGGTATCCTTGCCTTCCTTTTTCCGGCCCTAGGTAAACCGAATCCCCAACTCCTCGAAAATGCAGCCATCCCACACCGTGCGTATCCACCTGGAAATCCATGCCACACCCACCTGGGTACCCTTCCGAAACTCCTCAGAATGAATACACATCATAAGGTATACACACACATACTCAGTTCCAGGTCGTCGGAAAACCCTCTCCGGCAACATCCTGGCCGAGCCTCGCAAAGGTCTCTCCAGCAGCCGCAGCCTGTTTCCCGACCAGCAGCAGCTCCAACGTCTTCATCCGGTCTCGTAGCGCGAGGCTCTCCGACTCCAGCGTCTGATTCCTCCATTGCAGCTGCTGGATGTACTCGGTAGCTTTGCCCAAGATGGTGGCCTTGTGCAGTTTGGTGGTGCACGCCCCCAGGTCTCCGAGACCAGTAGAAGAATCCATCAGCCCGTCGCCGGCACCAAAATTCTCGAACTCGGCACCACCACCTTCCTCGGCCAGCTTGGCCCGCTGCGCCATCAGCCGCAGCGAGGGCACGGCGTCCCGCAACTGGGTGATCTTGTCATTGAGGTTGGTGCGGTAGCGCTTTTCAATCATGTTGTGGGCGGTTTTCTTGGGACCGAGAACGCCGGAATCCTTGGTGTCCTTCGTTTTGGAGGCCGAGCTACGCCAGGCCGCGATTGTTGTTGACTGAGCTGGAGCGGGAGGAGCAGCGGTTGCTGACTTGGGTGCGGGCTCCTCTTCGGATGTAAGCTTGCGTTTGGGGACACGCGAGGGGTACCGTTTGGGGGCAGCATCAGTTGTGGTTGGGAAGGGCGAGGCGGAAAGCGAGGTGGATGATGTGGGAGGCGTGAGCAGAGGGGCTGTCCCTTGAACGGTAAGCTCTTGCTGGAGCTGGAGCTGGCTCTGGTACTGCTGCTGCTGCTGCTGCTGCTGCTGGGTCAACGCGCCGTCCGACATGGCATGTGACTGGAACATGCCCGGTTGGAGGCCGAGATCCATGGGGTTGATGGCGGGACTTAGGGACGAGTCCGACCCAACTGTCTGGCAGTCGAAAGGGTTCTTGGTCTCAATATACATTTCTTCAGCGTCCCAGGAGGTGTACGCTTCTGCCGCAGGATGGCCGAATGAACTCGCCGAGAGAGCCGGAGAGAGTGGGGACAAGGGGGAGTTAGCCGAGTCTGAAGTGAAGTCGGTGCCAAACTCCTCGGTGTCGAAGAGTGATACGGGTGAAAAGTCGGAATATGTGGGCTTCAACAACGTTAGCGCTTTCGGCCATAGAAAGTTAAATAAACCGATCTTGATCGTGCTGTAACAGGCTGCTGTGTGTAACCCACGATCAGATTGAGAGGCTGCATTAGACTGCCTCAGAACACAATGGCAGGGGGCAGGCAGGTGAGGTAATAGACCTTACCCCGCACAATGTGTCGTGCAGAGTAAGAACGGGAGGGAGAATCTAGCAGAAGGCAGAGAAACTGACAAGTTGAGAATCGTCGAAGGACGTTGCGCTTGGGTCGAATGACATTGAGGCAATGGTTGCGCCAGACATACCGGTCGGGCGACGCTGGCAATGTGTGGGCTTTTGAGTTTTTTAATGTCGAGTGTCTTAAGGCTTCTTGTGCTAAGACCGAGATTAGGTGCCGACGTCAACACTTCGGTGTAATGACTCTTCACTCTTCAGAGATGTTTGCTGGTTGGTTGATTGAGTCTTCAAGTCCGTGGTGGTCCGATGTCTGGGCAGGGAAGAGCTGGGCAACGAGAGCTCTCTTAAAACTCAAAGAAGGGCCTCGCTGGGCGCGTCGAAGTCGGCATCTCCCGGCAGCCATGTTTGGAATTGCAGTCTCGGCTCCGTGGTGCGCCGTCACACTACAGTGTCTTTGAAGCCTGCGAAAACTAACAAACGGATGATTTATCTTGGAGTGGTGCCAGAATGAACTGGGTCGGTTTTCGACAGTCCAGAACTTGAAAATCGCATGGAGCTCGGAGCTGCCCGCCCTTCCGCACGCATTGGCCGGGGATGCTCGGAGAGCTCTGGGCGTCTTGGCTGCAGCCTGCCATGAGTGCGTGCCCCACTCCTGACAGCCAACCAAATTGCTTCCAGGGTCTTGTGCACTGTCAGAAGTGCGGCATCGCATGCGTCAAGGAAACAAACATTGGGATCGGTATCCGCTTTCGAAGCCGCTCTTGCTCTTGCATCTGCTCGAGATTCGCTGTTCGTAGTGACAAGTCTTTCGGTCACATCTCCACCTGAACGGCAATAGCGGGAATGATGATGCTCCCGGACATGGATCCGATCAGCCCTGTTGGGGTTCTGCCTTCTTTGAGCAGTGGCACTTACTCACTTCCCGTGGAAAAAGAGGGAAATATGATGACCCGTGTACCCTCGAATGGCATATAGAGCCCATCGCCTACGACTGAATTACATCATGGATATGTCGCACACAGGCACTGCGAAAACTGCTTCAGTTCCAGATTGCCCGCTTGAGTACTACCTTACGTACCACACCAAGTAGAAGCTAGAGCGGAATAACTTTAAAAAGACGGATCACGGCAATATAGGACAGATCGTGTCAGAGTAGGAGAGTGCCGAAGAAGGACCTGATGGGCTGCCCGTGCGCTTTTTGGAGCGACATGTTCTGTTCAAAAGAAAATGGCCTGATTTTTGGCCAGGCCACTTGTCCCACAAAACGCGTGACCGGGCAGGTCCGCTGTATTTTTGTTAGTGATAAAGTATTCTGTCCCAAAGGAAGTACTGATAGGTACCTTGCATAGATCGCGAGAAATTATCGTGAGCACCGCACTCACGAAGCAAATCCGCTGCTTCCCACAGTATGCTCCTCATGACCCTCAACAAAATGGCTCGGCACTCACGACCGAACGATTTGAGCTCCTTCTCATTTCTTGGGGGTGAGTGAGACCTCTCCATGTGTTAGTGACTCAAACGAGACTGGGAGTCTGGTTTCTCAAGTCGACTTGCGAGAGTGTAATGTAGTAAGGTGCAGTGGCAGTCTTTCCTCCGGCTCAACACGGCCGATCCACTTAGGAGACACCGGCGTGCCACAGGGTGCCGGTGAGACATCTCCACTTTCGAACCGCTGAATTCGGCCTCCGGTGCCTGCCGGGACATCTGGATCTCCCCTCCCGGGCCCATCGCGCGATTTCCACACGATTGCTCGGACACTTGTTACAACCTGAGTTCTTCACAAGGCTGTCCATCGCTAACTGATTGATCAGAGTGGCCCGAACACTGGAGACCCGATTTTAACCATGTGCGGTGCGAATCTAGTAGTACAAATTGAGGCCCTATTCTTCGGTGACTTACCCATTATCGTTGACTGAGTTGTCCCGAATTAACATGCCTTCGAGACTAACAGCATGGGCGGCAGCGGTTTCCCTCCCGTGCTGTATCTCGAGTGGTCCGGGCATTCCAGCTAGACAATATGGAATCCCGGATATGCCGCCAGCTGTGCCAAGACACTGCAAGGCGAACTTTCCAGGCTGCTGGACCCGATGCGATCGACGTTGCCGGAACTCGTACCCTGCTCAAGTGATTTGGCGAGCTCCCTGAGGTATGCCTGATGACCTCGGGAGGTGCTTGATAGACAACCCATAGGCCATCTAACGCAAATCCTCAGGACAGGAGGAGACCGTGACACACTCCGTATTCGGCTTTCTTGCCTGGAGAGTCATCGTCCCGGTCCTCTAGAGGTGTATACGAAGTGATATAGGCTGAGAGATTGGCGGTCCTCGAATATGGACGCACGAGGGCCGATTGTCTCGTGGACGCCTTAGCCGATCCCTGCCTCTAAGTTTTCCCATAGCGTATAGGTAGCTGACCGTCAAGCGATTGCAGCAGAGACTCTCTCCCTGGTAGCTAGCGTCAGTGAGAGTGAATAACTTCCGACCGCGTATTTTGCTCTGCGACATGTGGGATTCTATTGGCATGCTGTCCATGCAAGGCCGAGGCTCTGGTGTTTGGAAGCTCGACAACAGAGACAAGTGTGCCGTCTTCTGTAATGTCTCCCATGTCTAGAGCATCCCACCATTGCTGACAGGGGACATCTAACAATACTCCATATCTATGTGGCCGGCCTGGCATCAATACGGAGTAACCTGCTGTAGCCTTCGCCTCGTTCTGCGAATGCAGGTAGTCAAGACCATCTCTTGGTTCGAAGTAACCACTGTCCGCCAACTGCATTTGGAAAGCACAGTCATCCTATCATGAGTGCTGATACTTGCAGTCAGCTGCACCGTCACTGGAAATCAGACACTGCCAAATAGGTGGAGAGATGACGACGTTTATTTCATACGTATGGTAACGACATACTATGTTCGGATGCCAAGTGCCATTCGACCAGGAGAAGGGGGTATCAGCCCAACGGCGGAGGTTGACGCACAACCCCAGGAATTCCAAAACATAGCGCAGCCAACTATCATGCCCCTTGTTGGAAAGTTTCGTCAAGGGATTCAGGGTTTCGGGTTTTGTAGCTCGCCCACTACCAACGCCGGCCTAGCACGTGTAAACGGATGCACACGGCTCGGTCTCGGGCATCTCCTTCCGATCATACTTCCGGAGCCAGATGTGCCCCCCGAGGATAGGGTTACAAAAGAGAAGGCGGGTGGAAAGAATGAGCTCGGAAGACGGAACAGATACGAAATAGGCAAGCCAGGGAACAGGTCTGAAAGCCCCGGCGTGCTCGTCGAAGAAGGAGGGTAGCTGGACCGTCAAGCACATGGCTGTGGCATGTGAAATTAGACGCCAAGATGTGTGAACCCGGAATATGGAACTGAAAAGGAAAGAGAGTTGGCCAGATGTTCCAGCCAAGGAAATTCTGGAAGCTTTCTCTCATGCACTACACACGCGCTGTGAGCGTTCCAAGCGGCTAGACCTGGAAGACAAACCACTGAACATATTAAATCACTATCTGAAGGCCGGAACAATTTCTCGAGGAGGTCATGTTGTGGTATTCGTGACCGGGCCCTGATGTGTGGATGATACGTCGGTTCGGCTTCGACCACTGAGGATTAAGCAATTACTATTGCGTGGTGCCTTGAGTTTGGTACGTTCCATGATTCGTCAGAGCAGAGCCCCGTCCAAAGTCGTGGAAATTCCTTTGCCCTTCGAGACGCAAGATGGTGCAACATAGTACCAGCGTTACACACGCGTTCAACCAGAACTCCTGTCAAGGAGCATTTACACAGAAGCCTAATCACCTACGCTACTGCATCTCCCGGGTGGGATACGCGGTTCTAGAGGGAGGCTATAACACAACGGCCCTTAATATATCTCAGCCATTTAGCCCTCGGAGGCCGCGCGTGGCGACGCTGGGTTGCCTTCGCAATATATTCGGGTAAAATGGAAGCTGATGTTAGAAGGAGAAGATTCCATCCACCCTTCGCCCCGCACTACCAGTCGTCAGAATTTCCATATGCCGCTACGACCTAGTCAACATTGTAACCAGGTCTCGCCCCTGCACGCCTCCTAGCAACGCCGCGTCCCAGGAGGAAGTTCCTCCGACTGGATTCGTGGGATTTAGATTAAGGACACCAACCCAATGGCGTCACGCGATTACAAACCGTCCAAAAGGCGCTCAGCGATTGGCCTTGGCTCCAGGCGGGTTTGTGCAATAGCCTCCGGAGAAGCTCCGCTGTAGATCAGCACGGGTCCAGGGTTCGAGATGCCGACAGCAACGTGGCCAGCCGTTTCCTATATTTAACCTTGGCGGGACGCACCCGGTTTCCGTAGCTATCTCTGCGGTCTTGCTCCAAATCCTTATCTGCCGCGGCCGACAACTAAAAGGGCTCCTGCTGCCGCTCCGTGTCCTCTCCTCGCATATCCCTACTCCCGTCACCGAGCCCGCCACGGGTTGAGAGGTCCTGATCCGCAACGACATCATTCACAGAACTTGCAATGCTCTGGACTCTGCTCTTTGGGCTCGTGGCTGCCCTGATAAGGACAGGCAAGCTATCGGTCACTCATCTGATCCGAGATCCAAAACACTAACCGGAGACGTAGCAATCGCCGCCGACGCCATCTACCGGGATCCCGACACCGGCCTCGTCTTTACGTCCAACTTCCGACTATACAAGGCGGACGGGCGCGGCATCACCTTCCGCGTTGCCATTCCGGACGATGCTCAACAAAACAGCGCGTACGATGCCGTCGTCCAGATGGTGGTCCCCAACGATGTCGGCTGGGCGGGTCTTGCTTGGGGCGGCACGATGACCAACAACCCCCTTCTGGTGTGCTGGAGGGGAACCAGCAACAATGTGGTCTTGTCGTCGCGCTGGGCAACGTGAGCCATCGCCCATTGTACCCCAAGGGGAGTCAACCCTCTTCATCTTCCAGACTGACCTCGGTTGCAGCGGACATGCCTTCCCCCAGGTATATTCCGGCGCGCAGTACACGCTTTTCAAGACGGGCACCAAGTCCAACTCGACCCACTGGCAATTCACCGCTCTCTGCAAGGGCTGCACCTCCTGGACCGCCTCGGGATCGACCCGCTACCTCAGCCCGAAGGGCGGAAACCGGCTGGCCTTCGCCTACTCGCCGACCAAGCCGTCCAACCCCAACAGCCCCTCGTCGAGCTTCTCGGTTCACGAGGTCCATGACTACTGGCAGCATGATTTTGCGCAGGCAGCGAACGCCAACTTCGCGTCGACCGTGTCGAAGCTCGTGGTGTAGACGGAGCGGGGCGTGATGCATGGCAAGATTGTACATACATGCTATATGCTGTAAGGCGGGACTCCGATGGTCTGGGCCTATGGGACCGTGGGCGGAAGAGGTGGCTTGCTGAACTTAAATAGAGCGAAGGGAGGTGGGTACGATGGCGGAGGAGAAGAAGGGAAGGGAGCTTTTGGAAATGAAAGAGAGCCTGTAGTCAACCATATCGGTTGATTGCTTACATGTTCACCGACACGTGTATGTTGCTCAACTTACAGGGGTTCGACGCGGCGCGATGGGTGATGTTTTCGCCCCCGAAACAATTGGTGAGTGACTTGCTTATTAAAATCCAATCACACGCTGTGAAGGAGTATCAGAAAAGACACAATAGCGCCATTGTCCCCCATCCCTTTCCAGACACGCCGGCAAGACTCTATCTCATGGGTCGATGAGCATTCGAAGCATCCATCTCGACGGGTGTCATAGGGTCATTGAGGGCCGTATTGTTGAATGTGGTACTTCCACCAAGCTCAACGTAATCCCGCCCGGTTTGGAGCTCAGACATCCTATGAGGGTAAGGCCCCTTGTATCCCGGGAGCTCGGAAGACGGCCCCGTCTGGTAAGCGTCCTTGTATGGTTCGGCGGCGTAATATCCACGTTGCATAGCGTGCTCCCCGGGAAGCTCTGCACTATGCGGCATGACATTCTGCCGATTCCTCCTCCGCCGGAGTAGGAACCAGGCGACAGCGGCTATGAGGGCTAGTCCGGCTACGCCGCCCACAACGCCCCCGGCTATCGCGCCTACTGGAGTGTTCGAGCTGTTCGGTGCGGGCGTTGTTGCTTCTGGGGTTGGCGATATGGATGAACCAGAATCCGTACCTGGGAGAAAAATTAGTCACTTCGAACGGCTAGGGCTACTACATGGGCTGTTAGGGGCCCTTTGATGGCACGTACCCGTTGAGGTTGTGTTTGACTGGACGGCAAAGAGGCTCTTAACCTCATCCGAACTCCATTGAACTGCTTCAAACGAGCTTTGTCCGTCAGCTGAAAGAAGCGGACCGAAGTCTCGCGGGGCAATCTTACCCATTGGTGTACCACGTCTTGAGGCCATCGTTCCTCTCGTACGTGGTCACGGTGGCGTCGAACGAGTCCTTCCACCTCATCTCAGTCATGTCAAACAGCACCAAGCCCTGCTGAAACGGATCCTTATACCCCCAGTCGCCGGTCCAGCCGCCTATGCTCAGCATCTGGCGCTTGCCCACCGATACACAGCTCTGCCATGCACGACTGCCGCCTGGCGAGTCGGCCGTCTTTGTCCATACGAACCCGGGCAAGCTGAGGACGTAAGCGTCTTGGTAGGTGAGCCTACTGCGTTCATTCGACCCTCCCGAAAGGAAGCTTGGGGCTTGCGGTTAGCCAGCCTGTAGGTGAGGTGGAGCTTGGCTGGGTGAGAGGGGGGGGGAAGTACGCACATTTCGTAGCCGCCGTCCGAGTTTTCGAAGCCGGCAACGCAAAAGAAGGCCCTCGGGGTGTCAGGAGGAATGGTACCGGTAGTGGTCTGCCAGTACTGCTTCTTGGTCCGCGGGTCAAAGAAGGTTAGGTTCCGGAAGTCCCAGGCTCTCGCGGCCGCCCAGTCCGGCTCCCCCACGACCGAGTGAGACGATCCGCCAAGGACCATGACCAAGCCATTAGGCCCGAAGGTTGGGACGTAGTGTGCCGAGGCGCCAGCCAGGGTGTTGAAGGGACTAAACGCCGTGGTGCCGTTGTCCCAGACCCTATTCCTCATGTCGTACGTCACCATTCCCGGCATGACCTGGTTGTATCGTCGATTGTAGTCGGTCCAGCCGGATGCTATCCCCCCAATGTAGAACCCCGTGTCGTTGGAACTTGCGTAAGCGCCGAACTCGGATTGGTAGAGGCCATTGAACAGGTCCGCGTTCGTCGGCTCCTCGGTGGCCCATGTCCCAGACCCCCTGCCGTCGGGCGTGAACTTCCATAGCGCATTCTCCGTCATGTTCATGCCCCATAGCCACTTCCCGCCCCATACGTAGAAGGTCCCTTCGTCGTGGTTCGTCCAGATGGCTTGGCAGGCCTTCGACCACCACGGTCTTTCTATGATCTGGAAAGTGACGTTCGATGTGGTCCATGACTTGGAGAGATCGATGGATAGTGTTGAGTTTACTGGAGCAGTGCCTGCTGTTAGCACTGCCAAAATTGCGACGGTCCAGACCCACCGGCGTCGCACGGCTAGAGCTGTTTCTAGGACCCAAGAAAAGTCACAGTCGCTCACCTTGGTTTGTTGCCCGAGGCAGAATCGTCGTTCCATCCGAGTACTGCGAGATTTCTCCACCATCAATGTAGACATAGTTGCCGATAACGGTCGCTTCAGTTTCTCACGAGTTAGAACCAGTTTCCCCGCGTGGACCGGTTACGGCAGTGAGACAGGAACAAACCTGACTGAGTGGCTCTGCGGACGAAATTCTCTACCGACGGCGCATCCGACAGTCCCGCGACGCCAACCACACTCCCCAGCCCGAAGAGGGCGGACAGCCTCGATGTCCAACGACCCGAACGCATTTCACGAGCGGTATCGCCGTTGCGGGCCCCAAGCTCAGCAAGTCATTCCAAGACACATAGAAATGTCAGTACACGAAGTCGTAACACGAGAACAATTCCGACAGTCCGGTAGATGGCGTCTGTCGTGTGAGACAAAAAGAAGAATGTCTGAAACGCTACACAGCGGCGGCGGAAACGGGAGAAATGAGAGACATGGCTTGCGGGCTTGACGGCGGCGGTGCGCTTTTAGGTGCAGCACAGCGTTGCACCAGGGCCGTCGTGCTGCAGCTGATCCCCCTGCTTCCAAACTCAACGCAGCTTAGCGTGGCGGGCCTGCGCCCGAATCCTACGACAAGCGACGGGTCCGTATTTCCGGGATCCGCGCTGAATGGTGTGAGAACTGGGGCATTGGCGTAAGTGGAACTCCAGTCTCCGCTCTTGCCGCGTTGTCTTGCGATGAATGGCTGCCGTCGGGCTGCGCTAGCTCCTGATTAGATGGCGTATATCTGTATTGCGCAGAGAGCGGACTCTTGAAAATCAAGATTCGAAGACTATTGTCGTGCAGGTAGATGTAGTCAGTGTGGCTGAAAAGGGGCGATAAACGTTACACAAAACAGACCCCCGCAGAAGTCCGACCAATGATCAATCCGATTCGTCACGCAGACGCGCAAACGAGCCATAGGGCTGGCAGAGTTCACCCCAGCCAGCTTGGCGACGACGCGGGAAGGGACTGGTCCGGAGAGGAGTCCGAGACATCGGATAGATAATCATATGCCGAAGAATTGAACACTGTTACGCCACCTTACGTTACGCAGTTGCGTATGATAGTACATAGTACTGTAGATACCCGCGTACTTGGTATCAACTCGCAGTCTTAAAATGAGGGAGTTAGGCGAAGGCTCATCGGCCACCTGCATCTAGAGTTACCACACGTATATTTGCTTACAACGCACGAGGGAGACGACGTACGTTCCAAGACAGTTATCCGGGTCTCAGTATACCCCAGTTAAAGAAGGATACAAGGGAAGGCGCAAGTGCTTCCTAAACTGTATCAAAGGCTTAGTCCGCTAAGTACGCGATACAGTCGTAAGAAAACAAGAGAAGGAAGACGGGAAAAGATACAAAAGGTTATGAAGCGAGCAGAGAAGGAGACAAGGATGAACAGGAGTGTTCACCGCAAACAGAGTTACACGGACTAAATGAGACGAGAACTGTGATCTGATTACTTGGGATCTGTTCGTATGAAATTGGCGGATTGTGGTCAGGACAGAACAACCTCTTCGAACTGTGAGCTGGCAGACAGAACAGTTGAGTTGTCACGTCACAACACCCTGTGTGTCCTTAAGTGACACTGAATGTGTATTCACCACTACTACATAGCTGCCTTTCATGTATCCTGAACACGCTCAGGAACGAGACAAACCCCATAATAGAGTAGTCTTTGTGTAAACTCACTGAATATCCATGAACCGAATGGTCCCCAACAGTTGACTCCCTCAGAAGCCTCGCCAGTGATCGCTCCATCAACCTCTCGCGACCAGAGAAGACTTGATAATGAAGGACACCATCAAGGAAGAAGCCTCGTCTGATAATGCTAAGCCAGCCACGGGCCTGGCCATCCGAGCCGCTGAGACCGCTTGCAGCGGCGCCACGACCACATCAACCCTCATGGCCGACGCCGCGGCGGTTGCTCTTGGCTGCATCCCAAGTTCCCAGGATGTCCAACTTCAAGAACACGACCCTATCCGCCTTCAGGACTTCCTTAGCCTCCGCGACACGGACGTCGACGGCATCGTCAGCACCTCCGAGGTGCAGTCGGCTGCGACCAGTAGCAATAACTCAGTGTTGAGCTGCGACTCGGACATGTTTGCTGATGTAGACTTAACTCAGCTCAGCCCCGAGGAGCGAGAGAAGCACATGGAGATGCTGCGCAAGCGGCGCGAGGACAAGAAACGGAACGCTGTAATCGACGCGCTTGATGGCGCTTTTGGGCCGACGGCTTTGTTGTTCCAGGGTCTAGTAGGACAGGAAAAGACTGAACGGGTTTTGAAGGTTGTGAGTGATATTGGAGAGAAGATTGGATTGGCCAAGATGTCTGATACAGGGAAGGAGACTAGTCCTGATACTGCGAGGGATGTGGAGGGGAAGCTGGATATGCCTGAAGATAAGGAACAGGACTGAAGGGTTATGATTTGGGATGAAATGGCAAGTCCTTGGTCTGTATTGACAGTTGAGCATTGATATCATGTCCTGTATTCTAGAGAAGTGCGGTATTATCTGACGGAATAGAGAAAAGTCTCTGGAAAAAAATCTGATTTGGGCCTGGCTAATTCGCATGTCTCTTGGACATGGAGATCAACTGACGCATATCGATGTACGCAGTGAGTGAGCGCCGCCTTGGGAGACGCGGGACGGATGTAGTATCTAGCCTAAGATATTTGACATTTCCTCTCCTTCCAACCCAACAGCGCGGCGCTGCAACCAACCTATACTCCTCAACCCAGACCCCCAAAAGATACATGATTGATTGCAGCCGGGACACAGCGAATACCACCACATTCCACGACCAATCAGCACCCATCCCATCCCTCATTACCACCAGGCACGCTATCGCCCCTCCCAACCCATAGGCAACATCATCCCCAGCTGCCCCGACGGCAGGGCCTCGACAAATCCATTCTTCGCATACAGCTTCCTCCCGGGTCCGTCCGCAAACAGCGTGACATACGCCCCCGTCCCGTCCTGCGGCGCATGCTCCTTGATGTGTCGCAGCAAGTCCTTCAGCACGGCATCGCCCAGCCCCTTCCGCTGGTGCGTCGGCAGCACCGCCATGTCGGCGATGTGGAAGTACCAGCCGCCGTCGCCTATGATGCGGCCCATCGCGACTATTTCTTCTTCTTTGTCGGCTGTTCCTTCGTTGTTGTTGTCGGTGTTGCTGGGGTTGGAGAAGGTGATGTAGCAGCCGTACCAGCTGTGTTGGGCCACGGGCTTTGCTTGCGCGGCTGTTTTGGGAGTGAGGCCCGCGGCGGCGCGGAGATGGAGGTAGGCCGGGATGGGCGGGTAGCCCGGGCGGAGGGTGTAGCCTTCCGGGAGAGCTGGCGCCGGAGCCGGAGCGGGGTCGGCAGTCACGGATGCGGAGGCCATTCTGCTTTCGGGGGTGGGGGCCTGAGAACTTAAGTAAGGTAGGGAGTTGCGTATACCATTATCACGTCAATCTGAGTAATGTAGTCTGGAAAGCAACAGGAACTCTAGCTGAACAATCACAATCGGTGACTCACACCCCCGGCGGCCGATCCTAGTGGGTCTTTTCCCGACCCAATTGCCTAAACAGGCAGGTCGGTGCCGGGACACGGACCCACTTGTCGCCGGTCACAGTCCGAGGAAAGCGACGAAGAGAACTACGGAGATTGAGCTGTACTTCAAGCAGAACAGCAAGATTTTATTCTCTTTTCAATAAGCCACGTTTTCGGTCCTCTCTCTCTGACCAGGATGGGTGTGCACCAGGCGTCCATCGGCAAGGTTGAACCGTGCTCAAGTCATCGACGGGCGTTTGATTTTCCCGTAGCAGCTATCCGTGTCACTAAAATACCGGATCTCATGCGCCTAAGAGCAGGAGGGTCCGCAGAAGACTTCGGAATATTCATTATGGCTGCCTCGACAACCGTAGTCGCCAAGCATGGCGAAGAAGTGCTGGGAGCGGATTGAGACACTGTTACACTTCGTGTAAACCCCGGCTCTCTTAGCTTTGCCTGATTCTTTTCTTCATATGGCCGTCTGCGGTACACGTCTACCAGTTCCTGGTTTGACCTAGTAATGTTCCGCTGTGGCGCTGCGGCCTTGACCTTCTGAAGGCAGTCCTGAACACCTGTCCATGGGCCGGAAAATGGCCCGAGTATGGGAGAATCAGGTTCATCTTCCTCCTTGTATCCGCAGCGTTCGCCATCCAGAAACCAACTAAGTTCTGCAGCTTGAACGCATATCGCGGTAAGAGACGATTTCATTTTGATATCAATAGAGTGCCTGCGAGAAGGGCTGGACCCCTGGCCAGAGTCATTGCGGGCCGCCATTTTAGCAGCAAGGTTGAGAAACAGAAAAACCTAGGTAGGTACTTTTCTCGAACACCGTTGCTCCTGATTTTATGGCTTCCAGAGACGCCCAAGGAGAACCAGGACGGATATTTCAGGGAATGCAGTTTTAATATTTTCGCGCTGACAACGACTTTGTTCTCACGTTCTTTGTTGTTGGTGTTAGGAAGCCTGAGAAGTGTCAATGGGGGACACAATAAACAAAATGGTCCAAGCAATATGCAAGCTGTTCCAAGGATCAGACATGTCGCAGTTCCCGAGAGGGCGGGCCTATGCAATTGAACGGTGCTGAGAGCTCACCCAGCAGCAACAAACTGTTCATTTGGAACCACGACCGCAAGGGTATCTTCTCCTATGATCTTAGCGACGCGCTCGACTTGGAAGGGGGTTGATTCTCGATGTCCAAGAGAAGAAACAGGAGCGCTCTGCGTTGGATTGACCAGAAATCTGCAAAAGGTAAGAGTGCGCTACTAGTAATATGTAACATGGCATCTACCAAGCGGCAGAATTGCGAACCCGCATCTCTCGGCACCTGCAATTTGCCGTGCGGAGACGTTGCATCCTCTTTAACGTCGGTATGGGGTTGAGAGGTCAGAGGCTAGCAATTGGGCGGCCGTCTCCGCATCTTAATGTTCTTATAACAGTTTGTGTCAAGCAAATGGTTTCGCCGACGGCAGTTCTTGTGTTGGCCCAATGGCCGCCTCAGCAATGGAGGATAAAGTAGTTGAGGTCCACTATCCGCTCAGCGGTGGCGACGGAATCGTGGGTCTGACGAGGTAAGCTTGACTGAGCGACCGACAGGGCAACAGGTGGATACAGAAAATGATGCTCCAACAAACCTCTCTCGTGAGTGTCGCTCTGGTGTCTTGCGCAGCGGCAGAGTGCAGCCGTTCCTTTCTTGTCGACGCGACAGCCAAGTACGTGGCAGCCCAGGGAGAAGGCAGCCCGGCAATCCTGACTGGCATTGCTGCCGACAACCTCAACTACACCGAGAGCGACAAGACAGTCGACATTGCGACCGGCGTGCTGGCACAGCCCATGAAGATTGACCACAACCGGAGCATCCACGACACCACCCTGTGCGCAACCTTCACCGAGCTCATCGTCACCGACCCAGCCAAACCCTATGTCATTGGCACGCGCATGGTCTTCACCGACAACAAGGCTAGTCTCATCGAGACCATCGCAACCAAGCCAGGCGACTGGGCTTTCAACGCCACGGGCTACCTCCACTGGTACGTTATGACCCCAGTTCGGTGCGGTGCATCCCTGTCTGTCCCCTGGCTCACCGGTAGCGCACCGTGTCTTCAGGAACTCCCTCGAAAACTGGGACCCCATTCCCTCCGCGCCGCGCGACACGCGCGCCGTAATCCAAGCCGCAGGCGACGCATACTTCGACCGCTTCGCCAACGCCAGCATCGCCGTCCCCTTCGGCACGCCCTGCGCGCGTCTGGAAGGAGGCGCGTACTCCGACAGCCGGGCCACGGGCACCAACACGTGCGGTCTGGGCCTGCCGTCGACCATCACCGTGACCAACCGCCGGTATGTCGTCGACGAGGAGATGGGCGCCGTGTCCATCTTCGTGGGGTTTCCAGGTCTGGACCGGTCGGTGCCCCAGAAGCCGATGCCGGATGGCCACTTCTTCAGGGTCGAGGGCGGCAAGATTAGGTATATTCATACCGTGTCGACGTGCGAGCATGCTGGGTGCGGTATGAACGGGACTGGAATTCCGGGGCAGTGACAGAGACTCCAGTCATGATGGAGGTTTCATAGACTTCGTTTGCTAGGTAGTCGTCGCAAGGCAGTTCGTGGCAACGGGCATAGCTGAGAGGGACTCGCAACTCCCGGCCAGTCAGAATAACGGGCGGAAGAAGGTGGAATGTTTGACGTTGTTGACGTTCAGTTCGGATAATTGCAAGAATCAGAGATCTGCGCGCTCCTAAAGCTGTCGGTTCTGGTGATGAGAGGTTTGAGTCATGCCACGCTTGAGAGGAATCAGCCTATGATGAGAGCTTGAAGGCTTGATGCTCTGACGAACGAGGTCAGTCACCCACAATTTGGCAAGTAATTGAGCTAGATTCGCTTGACAAACAGCAGATGAGTTTTCCCAATTCATGTTAGCGTTCGAGCATATCAAGAGTCTCTCGTGTCGCGGGTTTTTTCGGGCCATGCCCCCTTCCGATCGACCTCTTAATGCGGTTGACTGCCCTGTGCCCAGTCGCGCTCGGACGGTGCTTATTCGCATCGTTACGCTTCAATTACACGGGAAGACCCTGCACAAACAACCACACCCCTTGCGGTTCCTGGTTAGCCTGCCCAGACCGAACGCAGCCAAGAGTCGGAGGCTTCTCCAACTCAAACCTTCTGGGGTTAACGTTAACGTTAGCCGGGGAACGACACCCCTGAACTGCTGGTCTGCAGGTCTGCCGCCACATTGCAAGTTCTGCAAGGAGACTTTGCTTTCCTTCCCGTGCTTTGGCTTGCATGCGACAATCTGGCCATGGGTGGTTCAACCCCAGACGAGGGTCAGGGCCGCCAGGACTTGACGGGAAGCTGGAAACGGTGGCGTACCTAGTGCAAAGCCAATATTGAGACAGCTGCTGGCCAGCATCCCCGGAAAATCGAGATCGAAGGATTCACACAAATCCTATAACTTCTCCCTGGGCCATGTTCCTACCCACGGCCGATCCATCGGGACATCTCCACTCGTTTTCTCCTTGCCGGGTTTTTTGCATGGCCTTATTTGGGCGGAGATCAAGGGTGGTACCGTTAGAATATTGGGATCATCGTCCCCTCATCTGTCAGACATTGACAGAACCATGTCCTCAACCGACAGTCCGCCTGGCCCCGATGAGTCCAAG
This sequence comes from Achaetomium macrosporum, assembly GCA_033296875.1. NCBI lineage: Eukaryota > Fungi > Ascomycota > Sordariomycetes > Sordariales > Chaetomiaceae > Achaetomium > Achaetomium macrosporum. The sequence goes on from MU860062.1 coordinate 106,715, forward strand.
GCTTCTATTGTCGTCGGTGTTGTGACAGCTCTTCACCTGGTTTCTTGGACACTTTTCGGCACTCGCATCTGGACTCGAGTCAGGCCAACCATCTGTCTCTCCCCCGACGACTACTTCATCATCCTCGCAGTGGTAAGGAAGACCCAAGCAGCTCTTTACTGTTCCAACGTTAACTAGCACAAACTGCATTTTCAGGCATTTGATGCGGTTTCGTTCGCCCTCTTGCTGGTGGCCGTCAGCTATGGCGTCGGTCGACACAACTACTACGTCCCGCATGACCAGGAAGTGCTGGCTGAGAAATGGCTCTTCCTCAGCCAGCCGCCCTTCCCCTGGAGCCTCGCCTTCTCCAAGGTGAGCATCTCGTGGATGCTCCTCCGGATCCAGCGCGACACGCGCTGGTGGTGCTGGACCATGTACGGGTTCATGGTCGTGTCCGTCGGCGTCGCCATCGTCTCCAACATCTTTCAGCTGTCGATGTGCAAGCCGCTGTACGGCGCATGGGATCACAGCGACCCCTCCGTTGTGTGCACAGATCCGAAGAAGAGTCAGGCGTCCATCTATGTGACCTCTTCCGTGACCATTGTTACCGATGTTGCACTCAGCCTTGCGGTATGCTTTCCTTTAGATGCTCTTTTAGTTCCATAATGAGCCAAGGCGGAGCGCTGACAACCCGGTTCCATCAGCCTATGACCTTCATCATACACATCCAACGGCCTTTCCGCGAGAAGATTGCGCTTATCTTTGTCATGGGCCTTGGAATCTTTGCAAGCAGCGCCTCGATCGCGAAGTTGTTCATGGTTGGAAGCTACGGGAGCACAGGTGACACGCTGATGGATACGGTCGCTCTCACAACCTGGAGTATGGTTGAGGCCCAGCTGGCGTACGTCTGTTCTTTCTCACGTTACCATGCCAGACCGCTGACCGCATCCTGATAGCATCATCGCCGCCTGCATCCCAACCCTCAAACGCCTGTTCGAGAGGGTCCTCCGCCGCTGGGGCCTCATCTCGAGCCAAGGTTCCACGACACGCTCTCGAACCGGCTACCACAAGCACGAAGAGGGCACCTCGCGCACGCGCGTTTTCAGCCAACATCGGCATGCCACCCAAACCCACGAGCTCAGCGCGATGCGCTCACAGCGAGACGTCAAGCACAGCGCAGCCACGACCAACATCGAGACGTCGAGCCTGGAAAGCGGCGAGATGCCCATTATGAAGCCGAGCCCTAAGGGGTCGTATGGCGACTTTGAGTCGGTCGACTCGCCTGCCGGGAGCAGCAATGATAACGGGGTGTACTTCAAGACTGCTATCAAAGCTGGTGAGCATAGGACCTCTGCTGGGGCGGCGGGCGGAGGAGGCATCCAGATGGAAACGACAGTGTCAGTGCACACCGAGCCAAATTCCAAGCGGAGGGAAGCGGACGTTGTTTGAGTTAGGATTTCTGCGGCGTTCAGGGGTTTATCATCTGGGCGGGAAAGTACGAAGGTAAAATGAAAATACTAGTAGTACTCTTCTTCGTGTGACCAGCTGCATTTGCGTTATTTTCGATATTGCAGCACCACAGAATCGCCGACCCTGTGTTCAAGCTTGATATTTGCTTCAGAGATCTGGATCCTCCGGTTCCTTGGCAGATCTTGAACAAGTGGTCCAAACAACAAACACCTGGTTGTCCAAGTTGTCTAACCGGGGACAGGGACGCCTTACCTGAATCCGACACACAAGACCTTCCATCCCGAACTCGGGAAAGCATGCATGCTGCGTCAGGCCAGGCTTCCCCGGGAGCAAGGGATTCATTCTGGTCACACCAATCAAGCGCTCTCGAACTTTCCTCCAGCTTTCGAGACCCAGGACTGGGGATACCCCGGTCGGCGCCGACCCCAACCCGCAAACTGCAACCTGACCCCGAAGCGTGGGATTGGTCCGGGGCTCGTTCCGGTCTTCCAACCCCCGGATTCTCTGGGCGCCATGGCTGGTGTGCCAACTCAGCTGTGAAAGGTCTTGTGTAAAGAGGCCAATGGCAATGTGTAAGTTTGCGAAGTTAGAACACGAAATCATCGCAAACTCGAACGTGTTAGGAGCGGAGAAACACACTCATTTCTGCGAGACTGGATTCCTCTCGGCGGCGCTTTGGCTTGGAGCTCACCATGGAATTCGGGACAGATCAACGTGGCGACGGGCGATCTGCAGAAAATGCAGAAGGATGTGTGTGACAAGTCGATTGGGAACAAACATGAATCGGCGTCGTCCGACGTCGAACCTTTCCCGCCTCCACACGTCCTTGGCCCGTCCGCCACGAATACCCAGCGTCCGTTTCTGCTGCGTCCGTCTTGCTTAGGTTAGTCGTCAGCGCAACAAAGGGGTTGTGGGCGCATGCATTCCCCAGGCCAAGCATTCCAACCAACACACCCGTCATCCATCGCGGGAAAGCTTGGCGAATGCCGGTTGTACAGTACTGTTACGTACTGCACCGACTAATACGGCCTAGCCAGAGTCTATCGGTTAGTTATAGCACCTCATTGGCCTCACTAATCTCAATGGCAGGAGAGGTACGAATAAATCCGTTGGTCAATTCGTGATGTCGAGTACAGAAGTTCTTGGGGTCGCAGCTCAATGGCATCGATCGCTTCGCGAATGTTCCCCAGGGCCTGATCTTCTCGCGACTGGCCCAGTTGCCAACTGGTTGAAAAGTGACTTCCGGTGGCTCACCAGAGGAGGATTAACGCGACAGCCCTGCGTTACGACTAGGCCGCTTGGCATCTCCACACCGGTCAATTGGGGATCTCAGCTTCTCAGGTAGTGGATCTCTAATAAACGCGGGGTTGGCAATCTGATTCATCAAGCGAAACCAAAGAGAGCAAGGTCACTCAGGTGGGATTTTGACCCGTCCCGGCGCGCTGGAACGGGAGTCTCGACTGCAGACCGAGGTGGACAGACGGAGTGCTAGCACTGTGGTACATAAGGGATGCCACTACTGCTGCAAAACGGCAAAGGAATCACTCACAACATATCTACTGTCTACGGCAGTCATCCTTTCGATCATCTACATAGGTAGTAGGCTGGAGAGCCTTCCGTGATCTCAGTATGTGCCCACGCCGGACCGAGCGAGATTTCGCTTAACTGAAGCATATGTGCACCGGGGCCGTCATCGGCCGAGATTCTGCAGGAACGTACCTCTTAATGTTCATGGGAGAAATCGATGGTGGCCCGTTTTCCAGGTTCAGAGGTGCAGTTGGTTTGGACCCAGGGAAGCCAAGCCCGTTCACGTCGACAGCGCTTGGCAGATGCGGGTAGTTAGCGAACCTGGAATGAGCGTGCCGCAAAAGGAGGGAAATCTTCCGCAACTTTGACGATGACATTCACAACCGACGTTACACTTGATGCGAGCAGATCCCACGGACGAGCCATCAGACCGTCGGGTGAATTAAGGTTGGTCCAATGGATTATAGTGCAGATCAGCAGAGTCCATTCAGTGGTCCACCAACTACGGAGCGGGCCGTCGCTGGTGTCGTGCGCGGTTACACCGTCCGAACCATACGTAGTCGTACACTACATACATGAAGCCTGGCCTTTGCAAATATCGATGAATTCGCAGATCACTTTGGTGTGCATGTCGCGGGTATGTGCGCAAGTAAATTCAAGCAAGTCTCAATGTCAGCTTCCAATGAATTGAAAGGTCGCTGTTCTTAGGAAAAGGCCCCCGTCAGTGCCGTCACTGTCGTCCTTTAGGTTCGGACAACGACAGCTGGTCGATGGCTGACTGGATTCACCGCAAATGGCCGGGAAGCCAGAAGTCGTAGATGAACTTCTTGATAAATCGGTATGCTGTCCACTTGTCTTTGCCATCCTGAACGGTGAAGTCGAACGCCTTGATGGCACGGCGGTAATATTTAGTGTCGCTGCCATCGATCCTGGCATAGTGCCCGTAGATCCTGGCGCAACGGCTGTCGTGTGAAATGGACCAGGAATGATATTTACCCTGCGCCTCGCTTTTGCGGTTGACTAGACGGACTGATGTTTGGAAAGACACTCAAGGTCAAGCAGGAACGGGCAAAGCGGTGACAGAGACGGCAACACCACACCTCCGATGCCGAGAACCCTCGGCCAGGCAGCAGAGACGTGCACGTCGTCAACCCAAAAGCCTACGGCCCGCGCTTCATCCCGGCCCGCACACGAGTTTGGAGCCGCTTAATTACAACAAAGCCGGGCGGTTGGGGTCATGCCAAGAAGCAGCTATCTGCTTCTAGATGGTGACTGCCAGCCTCGACCACAGGGAAGTCTGCCAGCCATGTGCTCCATGCTGTACCATCTGGGTGCGAATCTTGCAGCATAGGCAAGGACAACATGACCTGACTAGTCAGAGAATCTCAGAAAGGCGAAAGTGGACTTGAGGCAAGGCAGAATTCAACGCATTCATTTCCCACTATCTCCGAAAGCATCCTTAAATCTGAACCCTCATGAATCTCCCAAGATACATACAGTACATACAGCTCCAATGAATCTTTCGCTCTCCTCCGCATGGGCCCACTCCCCGCTCCAACCTCCCTCGACTCTTTCCATATCATTACAGAACCTTAGCCTTCTCCGGTTCCTCGGTCGGATTCTTCCCAACCTTCTCCGGTTCTTCGGCCCAGATTAGCGCTCACCTGCTAAGAATCGCAGGGATCAGGCTCAAATTTCACGCGGACACCCCGCTGTCGTAGGTATTCGTCCTCTCGGATGTTCCTCCAGGCCCACTGGGCCTGGCACCTGTAGGAACCAAAGCGCCATTCAAAAACGTTGATGGCGCCGCCCTTGACGAGACAAATAATCTCGTCAATCTCATAAACAAAGGCCCTCGAGAAGTAATTGGTGAGGTACTCTTCGGTAATAATGTCTGGGGGTCCCGAAATCGTGAGGCAGCGGGTGTGGTCGGGCGGATCTTGTGCGTCCGCCACTGGGTTGCGGTCTTGCCGCACCGTCACTTGCACGCCGCCCACAAAGAGCCCATATCCGGGTGCGTTTGCTCGGGCGAGCAAAGTTTGCGCTGCAACAGCGGAGAAAAACGTGATTTTGGCCGCCGCGGTATGGTATCGACCGGTTGGAGGAGTGATGACTGTGGCCCAAACGCGACCGGTGGCGCGAATCGATCCGAGAAGTTGATTATAGGTAACGTCTGCTGGCAGTCCAGTTATCCACACCGAGCAATTCTGGTTGGGGGAGATGTCCGCCGGCCGGTTGCGAGCCAGACGGTAGTCTCCCCTGTAATTAGGGGAGACGCCCGCCGCAATTCGGTTGGCAATCTCTTCAGCGGTCGGATACTCCCGAAGGACTCTGGAGAATGGATTGGCCATCACACTAGGTCTAAATGTCCCGGTTGTGGCTGATTGGGTTTGGTTGCCGGCAACTGTCGTCCCTGGCCTGCGGTGCTGAGCTGAATTGATGTGGTTGGCCTGCTGGGCATCCGAAGGGTTGGCAGTTGGGGGCGTATTCGGTCCGTTAAGATGGCCTTCTTGACTTCTCCAGCCATTGTTCGCAGAAGACGCACTTTGAAGAGGTCCAAAAGAACTGTAGGTCTGTCCTGATCCAGCACGTGACTGGGGCAATGTGCCGCCGAGGGAGTTCTGTGAAGCGGAATGTCAGGGGGGCTGTAGGGAGAATTATGGTGGAGTTTGGACGTGCAGTGGGACTTACGAGGGAAGGCAAATGGTTGACGCCCTGGAGGTGTGCATTTCCCGATGTCGTGACAGTTGAACCAAACCCATTACGCAGAGCGGTGGTGTTGACCGGCTGCCCTTGCAGGGTGGTCGCTATCTCGGCGCGCCGATCATGGTGTTCATGTTGTCTGAAGGAGCTTCCCCGCGATGGGTCCCCCGATGATGATGAGTTTTGAGATTGAAATGCCGCCGCGCGGCGTTCCCGCGATGTGTTCCCCCAAAATGGGATTCCCCACGGTGGGAGCGGACCATTCCTCTGCGAGTTGGACATGCCGACCAAGCGGGTGGTCTGGCTGACTGCCTGGCTGAGTTAGCGACTGTCGACCATCAGAGCTTATGGAATTGAGAGAAAATCCGTTACCTTTTTGGTTTTGCCTTTCTCTTGATCAAAGTGAAGATGGGCAGCGCGAGTCGGAAATTATTGGTCTCTATCGCAGCACGAGAAATACTTGTATCTCTCAGTGCAGGACGGTTGTGGTTCTGAAGTCACTCAACCTTGGAATGGAAGAGAGGAAGTTAGGAAGAGGTTGAGGTCGGTGGAAGAAAATTGTGTGCAGCACCGAAAATAAATCTTGCAAAAGGTGTGGGTGATCTGGGAGAGTAAACAACATCGGATGGAAGCAGCTCCCTTGAACAATCAGTGTGTTCCTGGCTGGTGCCACACATTGTTGTTGTTCAGTGCACCTGTCCAGCTTCAACCCAATGGGACGATGTATAACTTGAAGCCCAGAAAAAGAAAGGTCTGTTCCTCCAGGCAGATGGGAAGGCCGGCTGCCCCCCTCAAATGCACTTCCACAATCCGACTACTGGCGACCCGCCCCAGTGATACTCCCCCAAAGGGGAAGTCCGATTGTTCCATGCCATAGTAAGAATCCTTCAGTAGGAGCCTCGTAGGCCTTAGGGAACAATGAACTAGTGCAATAGTAGGATCTCAGAGATATGATATATTGAGTTTATACCGAAAACTCCAAGCCGCAGGGATACGGGATGACTGATCGCTTTTGACAGGAAAGCGGCATTAAGGCAAATCAACATTCTGAATACAAAGAGTTTCAACAGTTGGTGACTTTGTCCCTCTAAGAGATAACAGATGCTGGAGAGGATATAATGACTGGAAAATTCAAAGAAGGATGCACTGGTTGGTCCAAGCAGGGTTTTATACCCAGACAGTTCATAGAAGGCGCCTTTTTCAGTCTATAGAAACCACTCATGGACTTGGCAACAACTCACTGGTGAGCAATTGCCTTTTGACCCATGATCTTGCCATGCCAAATTGGCTAAACCTCAGCTGTTACTGCACGCAAGGTGATTTGCTATTGGGATGTCATCCGAACGCGGTTGAGCTAGCCGTCGATTCAAAGTATTAAGGAAACATAGGTCGTGAGCAAAGACACAACGGCAACGAAAATACGATGTTTGGGGACCTCCAAGTTGTAGCCAGTTTTCACGGTGGGATGACACGTTTTATGGACCGGTCGAATCCATGCAATTTGTGTAGAGTACTCCAGCACTAAGGTTGATAACAATGTGAGGTCGGTCTAAGCTATGCTGCTTGTCGTCCTTCACAATCACTGCGTTCATGGCAAGCGTGGTTTCCCGTCACGAGTTTGCATTTGTCTCCTTCGTCTTACGGTATGTGACTTGTCCGTCTCGGAATTAAGCTTGCTACCATACCTCTCTTATTGTTACAATCTCCGGAGCAGTCTGACACCACCTTTCCCTGAATCAGCGTTACTGTGCCATCTTGAGCAAGGCCAGCTTGGGATGTGGAGCTGCTTCATTGTTTTGAAGCCCCTGAGCTGACCCTAACCCTTGTGGATGAAAATCACCGAGGCGACCGACCACTAAACGGCCCGTACAAGCAATTTCCGTATTAATTTCCGTATTAATTCCCGCCGCTGCAGCCTCGCAACTCCATCAGAAACTCAGAAAACCGACCTCACGCCCATCAGCAACTGACACTTGCTATCGGGTGATAGAGTGGTTTTACGAGTGACCCAGCAAACTACATGTTACAGCCACAGCGGTCACCGGCACCTGATGGACCACTTCCCTGGGCGTCTCGGCGGTCACGTCGTTTCTAGGGGTCTGAGGTGGTGGAACAAGATGTGGAGAGGTCGTTGGCGGAAAAGGAACACGGTTAAGCATTAGGGATAAGGCAACTATGTCAAATCGTGGGAAGGTCGAGACGTTGAGCTACTGCAAAAGCAAAAGAAGAACTTTGAACCATCCACCCTCGTCAGGGTCACGAACCATCATAATGCCGATTCACGTTTTCCCAGCCCAATGTCCACAGATTCCTTCCAAAGCTCGCGAGATGGGCTCATTTCGCTTCGTAGGCCGTTGATCGAATCTCAATCCTGACGGGCCTCTCAAGCCAGCAAATCGGTCGGTCTGTCGTTGCGCGCTCAGCAGAGGCAGTCAAGGCACTCCAAGCAGCATTCGCATGTCTCCCCGCAGAGCCAGCAGCAGCATAAGGCGGCAAGGCTAAACGAATCACGACGTGAATTAGCCCATCGTTCTCAACGGTTGATAGAAGCAGGATAGATTAATGGGGTTGAATGGGGCCTGACTTACCAAGTGTACAAGCAGCCATGGTCCTTCTCCTCCTTGGGCGGGTTCGGGTCCTGGTACTGCATCGGCGGATAGCCCTGCGGCGGAGGATAACCTTGCGGTCCCGGAGGGTAGCCTTGTGGAGGAGGATAGCCTTGTGGAGGGGGATAGCCTTGTGGAGGGGGATAGCCACTGTAGTGTCGGGGCAAGAGCGGTCAGTGGCGTCCCGAAGCTAACTGGACACTCGGTTCCAAGATGTGGCGTGACCGGGTATGAACATTGGCGAGAAAGGTGGTTTGTAACTGTGCGAGGAATGTAGGGGCTCGACTTACCCTTGGGCAGGATACTGCGACATGATTGCTGTGTGGGCTTTGTCTGTGCTCGTTGACTTTTGGAGGTTTTGGAGGAAGATGGGTGAGCGGGAAGAATTCAGAAGGACAACAAAGATTAGATGGCTGGGAGGCCGCCTGAATGCTTCGGCTTTTTCCCTTTTACACCGCTGTCGCACCTGTCATTGCAGAGATCGTTGGCAGGGCCCACAATGCCAATGTCCTGGGATGCTACAAAAATACTCTGGGTGCCGATCTACCCGCGAATGCATCTTTGTCACTTACAACTTCCAGAGACTAGCAGCAAAAGTGATCTGCGGCGTCCGGGATCCAGGTGCGAATACAGATGTGACATGCCCTAGTCCGCCCATGGAAGTTCCTGTTCAGAGGGCCTCACCAACGCTTGCCGGACTCAGGCCGGGCCGAGGCGGGAGCGCTTCCGCGAGCCCGATCTGATCTCCCCAAGTGGGGCAGTGAGGATGCATTTCGGCCGAGATCAGCGGATGCTTGCCGGGTTCCGGAAGTGGCCGTTCACAGCACGATTGGGGATTGGAAACTCGAGATTGCAATTCTGGCGTTGCAGTTGGATGATTCTAAGCCGTTGAGCAAGGGGAAACCGCTCAAGCTAGGTCGACTGAGGATGACCATCACCAGTAGTGAAAAGTCGATCATCCTGCAGTCCTGCCTGGACAAGCCTGGATGTGGCTCTTAGATTCTCAATAGACCGTGCAGAGCAGGGAACATTCCCATTGTCCGTCCAAGAACTCTGGCCGTTTGTTCTTGATGGCTCTCGAAATTGGCAGGACTCCAAACTGGGTAACCTCCTGCTTCAATTACTAAGTTCTCCATGGGATATTGCATCTCAGTCTGCAGGGCCTTGGGGACAGGCCGTATGGAATGAATTAAGGGAAAAGGATTATCCATACACAGTACCACTTGACAAGAGGCCTTTCAGCAGGTGCTTGGTTGTCCCATGATGTGGAGATTTTGAGTTGAGACTGTTAAGACGCTTGAGAAGATGTCATTGACTTTCTGGTTCCCCCTCAGTTCTGAGATATCCACCTTGTGACTATGATTACTCTGTCAATATGAGCAATATACTTCGGTTGGTCTTGTTTGCTCAGAACAGCAGAGCACATCACCATGCAAACTCACAGAACAGTCTTGCAAGACAACGCAGAACAGTCATCTAGAAAACACGGCGCAGTCACTTTGGACAATTCAAGCCCAGGGCCAAGGGAGTCATCAGCCCGATTTAGCGTCCAGCTGCTATTCAGAAAGGTTTAAAATAGTACGGTCCACGTGCCGTGCTAGGAGATGACTTTGCATGTCCAGCTCGGGTATAAATAGACAAGGCAACCATCCATTTGTTCAGCAGCCGTCGCGTTACTAGCAACTCCGTCAGAGCGCAGCCCTGCAAAGACACTTGCCTCTCGGCCCATGTTAGGCTACCGTGCGCCCCTTGGCTATCCCGTCGAGGCTCGCAACCAAAAGACCACGGCACCTGTGATCAGTATCCGGGGTCCCAAGAACGTCGTTAACAAGGCCTATTTGACGGCCTACTTTTCGAGCTCGTTTGTGTACGAACTTGACGAGACTGTTACTCTCGCCAACGGCGGGGCGATCAACATGCATGAATGGAGATTCGGATCCTATCGCTGCCAGCCCTGAAGAGCAGATAATGTGTTACTCCCAACGATGGATTCCATTCTTTCTGCCTTCCAAAGCTTCAAGCATTTTCCTCCCCGGGTTGGACTTGCCCCCGGCGCTTCCTCTTCTCTTATTCCTAGTACCTGCATCCATTCAACACCGAGCATCAACACTCCATTCCCAAACAATTCACAGAGCCCTTCAGATCAGTATTTCACTTCCAGCGCCATGTCGTTTCTCGGTCACCTCGGACCCAGTCCCGGTCGCGGTCGCGACAATGAAACCGAAAGGGACATCTACGAGCAAACCAGACCAAAGAAGAACAGCTTTGGCTGGCTCGACGTGCTCAAAATCGCCTTCGTGTGGCCCATCCTTGTCCCCTTGTCCCCCATCTTCGCCATCCTGTTCATTGTCGTGTGCCTAGTCACCTACGCAAAACAACTCAATAAAGGGACTCATCAACAATTTGTGGACGTTGGAGGACGACGACGACGGTTACCCGGTGCCACAGACGCACGAATACGACTTGTCCATGCCGCCCACCCCGCCGCCCACTCCCTAGACCGTCAGGTGAGTCATTCTCTTCCGAAAATACAAAGACGGTCATGGCATCGGGTAATGGGTTGCCGCGTGGGTAAAGAACGCAACGCGATAGAGGCGAAGCACAGGGGATCGAAGTTGCGAATTGGTTCGTTTATTGACCTAAGTTTACCTATTACTTGGCTGTCTTGTCCTGCAAGGAAACTGACAATAGCACGTTGTTAGACGCATGTCCCGACTCTGAGATTTCCAGTTTCGCAACGACCGGAGTTTGAGATGCAGCCCACGAGCACCGGTTGACAGGAAGACTGCCTTGCTCTCGGGATGGCGTCAGGGTATTTGGGCACCTGGCCGGACGAGTCGAAGGGGTGGTTTAAGTCAAACGGATGATTCAAAAGGATGGTTCAAATCGAAGGGATGGTTCAGTTGAGGGAGGTGGATGGATACTGATTCATAGGCAATGGGTCGCTCTTGGCAACCTCTTTGGCCTGATAAGCTGCAATTGCCTTAAACTCCAAGCTTGCTTTCTTAAAATGCTCACGGAAATAAGAGCTCCCACGTCTGGGTGGGTTACACGGCATCTTGCCCCTTTAATGGCAGTCACGGCTTATCTGATGAGAGCATTTGGTCGTGCTTGGCTTGTCCCAAATGACCCGCGCCAAGTTGCTCTCCACGCCGATTCGTCTCGTTACGTACCTGGTACTACCACTGAAGTAGGTTGAAGCTTTGACCCTGATGTTGAGTCCAAGAACGGAAGGACAGAACAATTATTCGCCCACCCAGCAAGTCACTGAGCGAACGGGTAATGCAGTTCCTTCCTGGAAAACACAAACCGTTAGGCACTTTCCCAGGGCGAATTTTCAAGATTGGAGTGTCTCCTGAACGCCTTAGCTTCTGCCCGGCGGATAATGTCGATCCGTGGCTGAGGATCGTGTAGGTCGACTCCTCTCGGAGGCCAAGCTGGCGACGCGGAGTTACTACTGTGTACTGTCCACAGTAGGGAGTGGAAACTCGAAGACTCCCAGGCTTATCGGGAATTACGCAACAATGGTGAAAGCGTGGCAGCGCCGTGCAGCTGCAGAATGTGCAGACTGTCACTGCATAAGGGCTGCGTGGTGGGGGTCCATGTATATCGGCTGCAGAAAGTTCCGTCTTCACCTCTTTGACCATCCAATCGGCTCATGTCGCCGGGGTTCGGGCTGCGACCTCCATGGGGGGGGCCACAAGGCTGCATGGGATATAGGAGTTCCAGACCTGTTCTCTTCCAGACTCACTCGATGTGACGTAGGCTGCGGAGTCGGCATGATCCAAGACACTAAGACCATGGCTCCCCGAACCTAGTATCATGCGACCACAGACTCAGAGCCAACCTCATCCATCGTACCGAATTCCGCTCTCTTATGCAGACAGCACGTACGATGACCCTTGTGGGTGATTGGACTGTCATTGCAGACGCACTCCCATCACCCTCCGTATCTGCGACAAGTGAAGGTTCCTTACCTTGGTTAGAGCTCACAGAACGAACAAGGACGCCCACCTTAGCACCGAGTCTAACAATGCAGCTCAAAAGATCGGGGTATGGTGGGATGACGGGGATGTGGTGCCGATAGTAATGTAGGGTAGTGCTAGGACTTATTAGTCGGTTCTAGAACGCCAACGCCATGCACCGGATGCCGTTCCCGTATGCGTTGGGAAGGACGCGGCGTAAAATGGTGGGATCCTATTCATCTAACACGGGTCAAACCAGGGACATTGGTGGCCGAATTTCCTGATGGCCGCGCATAAGGACTCGGTTCCGCTTTGGGGGTCAGACGACAAGAATCAAGGATTGTTCTCTACAGCGCCTCCGTTCTTTGGCTTCTCGCTCAATTCTCCTCCACCTTCGTCCAGGTCTGAAGAGCTGTCATCATCGAGACCACTCTGACTCCGGACTTACTCTCTTGTAACACCTGAGGTGAGTAAAAGTGTCTTTCCACCACCAAAGGCCAAGAGCAAAGACAGAACTAACAAAAAACGACACGAATTAGCCAAAACAGGTTCTCGAATCCATCTCAAGCCGAGAAGACACCATGTCAGATAAGCCCTGCGCCCATTTCTCCACTCACGGCTGCACCACAATGGTCCCAAAGGACATCGATATATGTGACAATTGCAAGAAGAGTGGTTGCACCTGAGTCTGCTCGTCACGACAGCTCAAGACTCCGGGGATCACCGGCTTAGAACACCGGCCCGGACACGCTCGTCCCCTCGGAACTGCAACTGAGATCCCCGGAGCCATCTCTCACATGCTCCCGGCTCCCTTGTCCTGCCGCCGGGTCTCATATTTCCATCCACAAAAGACGGTAATGAAGATTGTTTTCAGGTCGCTCTCCTTCACAGTTCCTTTGGTTATACGGTTGGCTGCTCTCTTTCTTCGAATTCTCTACGGTATTGGCTTCGCTTTTCAATCTCAAGCCGCCAGGCAATGTGAATGACGAAAATTGGAAGAAGAAGCTGAAAAGCGGATTGGTCTTCTGATCATGAGCAGTGGTTATGGTTCCTACACGGTCCGCTTTGCTCTTGGTTGACCTGTACTCAGTCCTGTCTTACTCATTGGTATGTCGGGTAGTAATAATCTCGAACTTGGTTGACTGACTGGATTGATGCCCGTGAGCATGGATCTCACCCAGATGCATCACGTTCTGCGTATATGAAAGTAGCTATTTACGGTCTAATGAAGTGATGTAAGCTCTGTCATGTTGGTTATTCTACCAGTTCAGTAGAGCCTAGGCTGCTTAGCCTGGCTCTCGTTCTGCTGACCGTCTCAAGGTGCTCGGTCCCAACAGGCCGTGCTTGTTCAGGACCTGTTGATTCCATCCAGAACGTGGTGACAGGGCGTTGATATTGGCCGATACAGTGCGAGACGTGCCACTCATTCGCGATATGTCTTTCAGAAACCGATGTCAGAGTTAAGATTATGATGCAGACCCACACTCTACCTGAAAGGAATTACTATGTTGCAGGCATGATACGCTCCTGTGACCTACCTGACCTTGAAGGAACGACCATCTTCCATTCCATCCGGACATCAAGACTGTGTGGCATGGTCACCTGGAGATTGCCGTAGCAACAGCATCGATGGGCGCGAAGTGGCCAACACCGAATCCCAATACCGAAACCACCAGCTCCAGATAAAGGTGCTGTAGATGAAGTTGGCTACACAAGCTTCAAACAGCATAAGGAACCGCGGCGCTGTATGGCGGATTGCTTCAAGAATCTCCAACACATATCTCCTACCCATCCCCTCTTAGCTGTACTGACTGTTAGAATGCATTGGCAGTCAGCATTTTGGCAAGCTCAACGAGACCTCAAAGTGTTGCAATGCCCACAACTATCTTGTTGATGGGTGTAGAAAGGCCGACGACTACCCGGACACGCTGTTGTGCAGGACCACTCCCAAATCAGTTATAGTTGGGTACTCAACCCGTGGAGGAACTTCTTGGTAGTTCCAGAGAACGCCTTGTTGTCTAGAAGGCCTTGGCCGGAAGCCAAAGTAAAAGCCATCTCTCAGGTTTTGGGAGGACCAAGATGGCAGTGCTGAGGTACTCTCCAAGCATCTGATCCAAAGGATCAGGTTGGTGGATCCAAGATGCCGATATGTGTGAGCGGAAGCGTAGAGTTGATGAAGGAACAGTTGTTGATGCTGGACAGCTTCATCGACTCTAAGCATTGCAGAGCTCCGCCCAACTGTCAAAAGATCGTCACATCTCAGCGGAGGTGCCAGCACTGCCAGGCCATGACAAAAGCGGGGCAAAACGTCACCATTCCCGACCGCAACAACTGCAAAGGGACGGAGACCACTAGACTGACGATTTTCATCAGAGACGACTCGGCAGGTCGCCTGCTGGACTGCGCTGACTTAAGCCAGCATGTGACATGCATTGATGCTTAGGTCCCAGAACCGGCCACCTCCAGGAGGAACAAAACGTTGGCTGTGCCTATGTGGTATAGCCCTCCCAGGTGGACGGACAGTTCATCGAGGGTGGCTCTGGTTGCGTCTGAAGATCGATTGCTTGTTTGCCAGCTCCTGCACGGCTAAATACCTGGTCTCAGTCCCATGGTTGGCGGGAGGAAAGTGAAGTCATTTCATCACTCCGTCGAGTGCTCTCCTGCTTTTCCATCGGCATTTCAGTAGTGCGCTGGACTATCTCTACAATGACAGCTAACGTCCTGTTGTAAGTCCCCCAAGTACTCCCTACAAACGCTCCTAACTTGTCGCAGCCTCGGAGCCACGGGGCATATCGGTGCTGCTGTCTTGCAGGCGCTCAAGGCTATATTTCCCGAGCTACCAGTCTCCGCCATCGTCACGTCGAAAGGGCACTTTCAGTCCCTAAGCGATACGTACAGAGAAAACTTCTTCATCATCAAGGGCTCTCTCGGGGAATACAACCTCCTCGTCACTGAAGCATCCAAGACTTGCCTGGTCATCAGTAAGTTTTACTGACCACCCTTCCAAACCTTCACGAACCCAACCCTCAAACAACAGACTGCGCCCCCGTGCCCTACACAGAAGGCATCGCCGCCCTCTTCCGCGGCCTGGCCTCCGGCTCCTCCCCTACCACACCCGTCTTCTACATCCACACCTCCGGCGCAGCCCGCATCTGGGATCCTCCCAACGGCGACGTCGAAGGCCGTGTCTGGGACGACGTGGACGATCTGGCCTCCCTCCCACCGACACAAACGCAACACGCGCCGCGACCGACATGCAGGTCGCAACCGCGGCCAGTTCCAGCTCGGGCGAGCACACGGCCATCATCTCGCCCGGGTTTGTCGTCGGCCGCTCCCCGAGCCGCACCCACGCGGTGCCCATCACGTTTCCGGACTGGATGCATGTCGTGCGCACCGTGGGCGGGCCGTTTACCGTGGCGAGTGGGAGGAACGTGACGTCGTTTGTTGACACGGAGGCGCTGGCGGGATTGTATGTGCGTCTGGCGGAGGATGCGCTGCGGTATATAGCAGGTGAAGGTGGTGGGATTGCGGCCCCCGATGAGAATGTCTGGGGCCCGAGGGCGTATTACTTCGCCTCGACGCTGGAGGTGCCGATGAGGGAGTTTAATGACAGGTATCTGATCCCGGCGTTGAAGAAGACTGCTGCTGGGGCGTGGTTGAAGAAGGAAACAACGACGGAGCTGTCGGTGGAAGAGGTCTACCAGATTGTCATGGGCAGGTTCGATGATGGTGTGGAGGCAGGTATCTGGAGTCGGCATATTGCGGAGGCTTTTGGGACGAGTACGCGAATCAGGCCGACAAGACCCAGCAAGTATCTTGGATTCCATTTGGGGGGGCTGGACGCTGCTGTTGCAGCGGCGCTTCGAGAGACCGGGTCGTAGATACTACGCCCATGTGTTCTTCTCCATTTTATACACTTGCCCTTGTCTCCTGCTGGCAAAGTCGGAAGTAAACCAATCTGCACCCCCTTTCTCCTGAGTGGCTCAGATGAATCCGCGCCAAGGACTTCCCGTTAAGAACTGAGAGTCATTCACAAAACATGCCCAAGCCGCCGGTTCTCCTGGTTGCCTTTTCCCCGCCACGGACCACCACGGATGTTCCGAGACAGGTAGTCGTGGGTCATGAAGTGTCACGTTACCTAAATCCAAGGAATTACTGTAGTGCGTAGCCAGACACATCTCTCCAGATCTCTAGGCTCCAACCGTCTCGCAATGGGCCCAACCATTGCTTTCAGCAGCGAACCTGATTCGCTCAACGTGGTAAATGGGAATACAGTCTAACTCACCGTCAAAGGAAACGATAAACGATGTGTTACAGGGAAGGACCATGGAAGTCTTCCTGGACTTGCCAGTTCAGCATGACGCCGTGGGTGCTGGTCCGGGGCCATGGTTAAAGCTGTTCTTCGCCACGCTCCTGATTCTCTTCCCACTGTGAGAGGAGAACGGGCGCTTTACGTCGGGGACTTGGGGGAACGTATTCGGGCCTCCCTCATCAACGCGAAAACGGTGAACATGCTTAACATTATGCAGCAGCCGCTCAACTACGAGGGCATACGGGAATCTGTTGAAACAGCACTGTAACTTGGAAGCTCCCACATCTGATCAGACGTGTTGGA